>VXBA01000803.1:169717-335483 GCA_013399895.1 Serilophus lunatus | reverse complement strand
TCGCGGCCGGCAGCGGTTTTTCTGAACCCGTGGTGAGAACCGTGCCCTGCTTGCGCAGGAGAGTCTATCGCCCCCGGGTGCTGGCGCCTGCTGTCTTCCCAAGCTGCAGAAAAAAACCCTAAAAGTGCCTTTGGCGTCCTGGTTAAAGAGGTCACAGCAAGGCAGTCACCCCACAAGAGTGAAAAGAGGAGCGCCAGTGGCGGGGAGGCGGCTGGTGCAGCATCATGCATCTTCAGGGAAAGGAGAACGATGCAAGTTGCGATACTGAGGTGGGGAGAGGGGATGGGGTTCCTTACAGAGCAAAAATCTTATAAAGAGAGGCTGAGGGAGCTTCGGTGGTTTAGCTTGGAGAAAAGGAGGCTCAAGGGAGACCTTATTACTCTCTACAACCTGGAAGAAGGTTGTAGCAAGATAGGAGTTGGTCTCTTCTCCTGAGTTACAAGACATAGAGCAAGAGGAAAAGGTTGTGTGAGGGGATGTTTAGATTGGATATTTGGAAAATTTCTTTACAGAAATGTTGTCAGGCATAGGAGCAGACTGCTTAGGGAAGTGGTTGAGCCACAATTCCTGGAGGTATTTAAAGGCATATGGATGTGGCACTCAGGGACATGGTTTAGTGAACACTGTGGTGGTGCGTTCATAGTTGGACTCAATGATCTTAGAAGTCTTTTCCAACCTAAATGATTCTAAAATTCTACTGCCCTATCTGGAAAGAAAGGGAAAAGTTTGCTAGCCTTTAGGCTTCCAGCCGATAGGCTTTCAGCAGGGGAAGCCTCAAGTATGATCAGGAGATGGCAGCATAGCCCTGGAAAGCTCGAAAAACTCCCCACGAACTCCCTCTGTTAGCAGAATCTCAGGAGGCTCAGGGAAGCAAAAAACCCTTCTGCTCACTTGAAGAATAATTTGAAAGGGAAAATCACACATGTGCCCAGTAAATATTTGAACTGAATTGCTAAGAATTCAGGTAAAAAACTGAAATTGCTGCTGTGCATCAAAGTGGTCCTTAAGCATGATGACGGCACACTTCCCACTCCAAAATGTTGCAAGCTTTCACAAGAAAGAAAAAAATGCCTCAAGATGAAGTGGCAAAGATATCACTGGATACCAACGGAAATGTTTTGTTCCTTATAAGTTCATATGGAAGTATCCATGTATCATGAAAGAGGTATAAAACTTCATACTAGAAAAATAAAACTGTGTACTATCTCTTCCCTGTTAAAGCATATGCTTTAAATGGGTGGAAAAGATGATTTAAAAATCTTCTAATGTGATAAATAGGGTTTAATGTCAGACCCACAAAGAATCTGCCGTTTAGTGCAAACCCAGAACCAAACCTGTGACAAACATAACATACTTGTAGTGACAAACACGAGCAAAACTAAAATCACTACAAGCGGACTGTTTCTGACTTATTCCTCCATGAGCTTTCAGTTAGAAACTGAAATATCAAGCCATTTATTTTTCTTCTCTCTTGCCCCAGACTCCAGGCTTGCTCAATCTATGAGTGTGGCACTCCTGCAGACCTCCAGGTGTTGCCAAGAAAAAGCTTTGTAATTCATTGGTGGTGCTGAAAGACTTTGCTGGAAGTGCCATCATGTTGACCATGTCAGCATTTTCTAGTGCTGGTCCATCTGCTCGTCTTATGAGGGGAGATGCTATTGAAAAAGTTGTTTGCAGTTATTTTGGCACATACTCTGGCACCCTAACCAGATTCAAGACCTTCTTTTATTCACTGAATATTCCAGCTATATGAATCAGTGTATGTAACCCCTTTTTTTGTGCTCCAGCATATTTATAGACTCATTTAATTTTTGACACTATATTTAGTATCGAAAACACTCAAGGAACATAATAAATGGAAATTTAGGGTTTAGGCAGATTGGATCAACTGTTGGTATTGGACCATCAGTGAAGCTCAAACAAGTTTCACTTGGCTGGACAATTGCACAAAAGCATTTGATATTGAATCACAAGCTATTTTCAAGGTTCACGCACATGAAACAGTTCAAATACAAACAAATTAAAGCCCCAGTATTAATGAAATATGTTCTTCTTTCCCTTCCACTTGCCAACTATTTAACCTGGTCAGGAGACAAATTCATGGGATTAATTCTATGGAGCCAAATTCAGATTCCTCCTGGGTTTCCTTGAAATGAGGTATCCTTTGCTTCCTACCCTGCATGGTTTGGTAATGCAGCTGCACATTGTTGAAAAATTGCCACAAGTCATGGCAGGATGGTTGCACTTCAGCAATGAGAGAAGTTATTCGGAATACATGTATCTATGTTTGCATGCCTGCGAAGCTTACATGCCTGGCTTGTTAAACTCTAGGAAGCTCCTTGATGGACAACACCATGGTATACAATGGATGGCAATTAAGCCATGATCCTCAACACTGTGAACTCCAGAGGAAGTTTAGAATACTTCTGTGATTCAAAAGACTATCCTCTCTTGTAGAGCAGAAAAGATGAAGAAGAGGTGAAAAACCCTCTCCACAGCCAGTGACCTCTGTGTGCTCTGTGATGTGAGGACCATACCTTAGAGCCAGGTGACCTCAGGGAATTCCTACCTTTGCACAGTGAACCAGCAAGAGGTATGACCATGAGGAGCCGGCTGCAGGCAGCTCCTGCCACCACACTTTCTCCATGCCCTTTCCTCTGTCCCGAACAGGCCAGGCACAGGTGGCCCAACTGGCATGACAGGCATTCTTCCAAGGTTTTGGGCTTACTTGTCTCCTTCTTGCTTCTGCCATGTGACAGGGGGTAAGCGTTTGGCCTGGCAGTATAAATGCCTTCTGTTTTGGAACTCGACGAAAAAAAGAGAAGGAAAAGCAGATATTTTGGCTGCAATCTCAGTGGTCTAGTCTTTCTTGTGAATGAAGGCACAATCCTGCACAGGTACAACAAGGGAAGGCAAAAGGCTCAACAAGGCCTGAGGAATGGCATTTACTGCTGTACATAAAAGAGTGATGACCGGGACAGGGAAGAGCTGAGGCTAATTCAGATCCACAGTGCATTAACTAAACCTCTGCAAATCACTGCAAATTCACAACCTATGTAGGCTACAACCCAGGAACATGAGCAGCAGATTTGCTCAGCAGCTATCTAATTGTTAACTGAAAAAAAAATCTTCTTACAATATGTAGTGGTAGGCACAGTAAGTGCTCATCTGTATTCATTTGACCCCTAAAGAAATGTCTAATTTCCTCCTAGGAGTACCCATTCTTTAAGCATTTTTTGTGCCCTTATGCCTACACACATCGTGAGAAAATCATGCAGCAGAAGCCCACTCTTTTTTAAACACAAATTGTGTGTCCAGGACATTTTTAAACTGACAGGATGAAAGCCTCCTCCAAAAGGCCAGGCGGAGGTGGGTGCAAAAGGTCTGACAACACTCCTGATTGTACACCCTCCCCATGATGCTGGGTTTGTCTCTTGTGCAGCGGAGGGTCCGCATAGCCCTGCTAGCCATTGGCACTGAAGCTGGGAATGGAAAACAATTTTGACATTGGCAGCCTGGAGACCTGCCCTTCTCAAACACATTTGATGTTCATACATGGTCTCTTGGCTGCTGCTGTTGGGGACCATCTGTTGGGATGGCTTTGTGCCTGATCAAATGGTGGCATGCCAGTTTCACTGGGACATGAAATAGATGCCAAACAAAACGCGTCTGGTTTTACTTCTATTACTCTGAATTCAAAGCACATGCTCATACTAATCCCCTTTTTAACACTGCTGTGGTGCCAGTTAAACCTTCATGTTTCCCCACTATCTGCCAGGTTTCTACGATGTACTTAGGCTCTCAATGAAATCTATCAGAAATCATCACTGCTGATCTCACACAAACAGGGGCACAGTTTGCAGGAATTTGGTCAGGTGTCAGCACTAACAAGAGGCACATGCATGAGAATTTCCTATACATGTAAGACAGAATCCTGAGGAGTTGGACTAGGACATTTCTTTGAAAATTGCATTTGAAACCCCATCCAACTCTTGTAAAGTTTTGTGCCCAATGGAAACGTGACTTATCAATTCAAAAGTGTTAGTGTAAAATAGGCATAGTTTAAAAAAAAAAGTGTCAACCAAATGTGTGAAGGCCTTGAGCATTATGTGAGTACTAATCTGAGATGCTCTAAACACATTTTCTTTTTAATGCACTATGAGTTCACTGTAGATCCAACCCTGGTACATAGTAAAATCTTCCATGCTGCAGCTGGCTTTGCTGTCTGGGTTTATATGACTAACTCCCTGTGAATGTTCCATGTTCAGAGAAGTGTGTTCTTGATCTCAGCCAAGATGAATATTGCCAAAACTTCCATCATTACAGCTACTGGCATTTTCAGGTTCCTCTGGTGTTTGTGGAGAAAATCCATCTGCTACAGATCTTCCTTTGGGTGATGGATTTTCTCCTCTAGTCCCATAGTTGATCAGGAAAAGCCTAAGGGACCATCCCCTGATGGAATTCCCTATACTCTTCATCCTCCATCTGCTGTGTAATGCTAAGAGGCTGGAGATCTTGGACACCTTCTTAGCTATCCTCCTCCTCCCCTGCCTCTACAGGGGGAGATGACAAAGTCATGACGCTGGCCTCCCCTGCCTAGATCCCTGATGTGTGCAGGTTTCAGGAGTTCCCCGTTGAGGTTTCCAGTTTTACGAAGTGCTGTGAATCAAGGATTTATTTCCTTAGTTCCTGGATTTGTAATGATTTAAAGCACTTAATTTTGTTGATGAAGCAAAAATTTCTGTGTTGTTATAATTTAATAACCTTAATTATCTTCTTGACCACCTTGCTTACATTGCCTTCTTGTGTATTCCTGAAGCAAAAGTAACTATGGAAGTGAGAAAAAAATTACCTAAACAGTTAAAGAAAGTTGAGGAATGTATAAATTTATGAATGTGGTTTATCATTGTACTACCAGAAACAAATAAAAGGATTCTTTGAAACTCCCAAGTAATAGAGCAGGGCCAGGAGCGTAGACCAACAAGTAGCATGTGGACTGGCCATAAAATTAAAAATAAACCTAAGAGTAAATGTGCAGCTAAATGCAGGCTGTGGGGATAGGATGTGAACTTCAGCTATTTCCTGGAGCTAGTGTGGTTCCAAAGTTTTAACAGCTTTAGCCTTTGGAGACCTGGAGGCGTGCATACTTGTGTTCAGTTTCTCCTCCTTTCATCTCCCCCCACTCAGAGCCCTACCACCTCCCAGCTGCCCTGCTCGCTCCATCTCTCCCTGCAGAAGGACACTCCTCTTGCCCTCTAGCAGAAGCCTCACATGGCTGTTGGTGCAGAGCATCACTGCGCAGCAATAGGGCCTCCCTTTCCGTCCTTTTCCTTGCCCTTGTGTCTTCCTACCCATCCCAGTAGGACAGCAGCCCTGATTCCCATTTTGCCCTCAAGGCCTACCAGTGTGCAGAAGATTGACTGCTACCTGCGAGCGCCATCCAGGGATGATAGCAGGTAGCTGGCTCAGCAGGGCCAGCTGCTCTCTGGGCATGCTGGCTCATGCCTGATAATTAAGATTTTTATTATGAGAGAGTATACATATATGCATATGCTTTATTCTTTCACACAGAAATTGTTAGCAAAGTACTGTTTTACCTGAACAAATGTTTCTCTGTTTCAAAACTTTGGTGCATAGTGGTAATTAATTTTAATATTTTAATAAATTATTGGCTATTGCAAAAGGCTCTGTTTTGAGTAGCAACAAGCCCCGGAGCTGAAACCTAAGTGGATACATTTCTTATTTATTCCATTAAAAAAAGAGGCAGAAGAAATCTTAATATGCTCTTAGGGCACTATTTTCCTTGACCATAGAGCCTTAAAGTCTTGTTAAGAATAGGGATGCTATACAAAAAACTTTTTGTCTGCTTTATGTGCCATGCAGTCCACCTTTATACTAATTTTCCATACACACTGTCTTACAATATTATTTTATTACAAATGTGGTGTATAACATAGTGTTTCAGCAGATACCAAAAAAATCACCAAGATGAATAGGCATATATGGTATTTTAAAATGTTTCTTAGGATTTTACTTACATGAAGGATTTTCAGATTCCTGCAAAATAATTTCCCCTCCACGCTGTAAGTCATAAAAGACAGAGAATACAGAGGCTTACACAAGGAACTTGGGTTCTCCTTTCCTTTTTCTCTGGCCATGAAGGCTCAATTACAGACTGGTTTTTCCATATAATGCCTTTCTGTTTGCATATCTTTATCATGCAGCACTGACTCTTCAGGTTCACCACTGTTTTGAGCTTACTAAACTATCAATCCTGAAAATGATCTCCCAAACTGATGCCTGTGAGGGGAAAATCCCACCAGCATACTTAAGCCCATGTGGTAGCAAGTGAAGCAGTTCTCAAAACAAAAAGGCTAGAAGTAATCTTGTATTTGGACTACTGATTGGAGTTTCATCACACGAAAAAACTCCTCATCTGTACAATCAATCTTCACAATGTTTCAACAGCTGGGGCTAGTTGTCACTTTCAGAAGAACATTATCACCTGTGAAGGAAATAGGACATCTGGGGACATGCTTCATCAGCAATTTAGGGAGAGCTTTCTACACAGAACAGAACGGTGGGAGGAGGGAAACCAAACTGAGGTTTTTTGAGCTATTTTATTCAGTGTGTAAATCCTAGAAGAAAAGGTATTTTGTAAGTGAATTGTTTAAGGAAGCATTCCTCTGAAGCAACCTTTTCTTTTGCAGTGCCTTCATGAAAAGTCAGTGAAAATAATAGCTTTGCCAAGCATGTTAATAACATCAAGTTGTACCCTGCAAACTGTTTCACAGGTCACCAGCTAAGAAGGAGTTCATTAAAAGATGATTTAAGTTCTTCTTTAGTCTGAATTCTACTGGGTAAAATCCAAGGTAAGCCAATGACTTCATAATATCAATAAAAACAATGTTAACTCTGCTATATTGTACAAATACATTGTGGCACAGTCTTGAAGTACATCCCCATGTGCTGCTTCACCCCTGTTGTGACAGGACTTGCATCTGATTCTTGTGGGATGATGAAGGGGCATTTAAAATATTCAGTTTTGTACATAGCTTTCAATGCCTTTTTCGTAGTATACTGCAAACTGCAGTTCCCCAGCACAGGATTCAGCTCATTAACTTTAAAAGTGATAGACGCTAATTATTTAATCTGTAGGCATTCTGCACTCCTTTTTCCAATGGGTGATTCATCTAATGTATTTTAGACAACAATTTGGGATGAGATGTATCTCTTGGTTCAGACAGCTGTGTTTCATGATTGAACCCTCAGGTTCTGACCAAACAGTAATGTGGTCTAGGATGATCAAATGAAATGATGCAGTGACTTCTTCTGAACGCTGGTATTTGCTGTCATTTCTCAAGACTGAATTGCTTGCCATAGCTTATATCTTCAGTAAAAATAGTGCTCAGTTCTTTCAGCCAATAGACACGCCCCCAAGGGTAAGCCCAGCCCAGCCTCTCTCTTCTTCATACAACTGTGTTACAGTACTTGTTGCTTTTGTATTACACAGTTATCTACATCGTCTATTAGCACTTGCGCTAAAATGTTTGTCCAATGTTTCCTCTTTCCACTCATTTACCTTTTACATCAAGAGGTAAATAGCGTGCTTTATTTCACATAGTCATCCTTCACCTGATCTACTTATTGAGCAATATAACCAGAAAATTTAGAGAAGTACCAGATGATACAGCAATGAAAGTGTATTCTGATCTGTACGTTGGCTGTTGGATCATAAACCCACTTGCCTCCAGCACATACCTCTCAACCTAAGCAGGGCTGTGGGTGCTGGAGCAGCGCAAGCCAACCCTGCTATCAGGCATTACAGACATTTCTGTCATTGGTGGGAAATATCTGGAAAATCTTTCTGCATTTTTGGCACTGTAAATCTTATGCTTAACTGTAAATTAGAAAGAAATTATAGTGCATTCAGCTGCCATTAATTTTGAATTAGCAATGTTATTCAGATTTTTTTAATATAAATATAATTAAAGCTACAGATTCCAAAACTTAGGACATATATTAGCAGAGTGTGCTCACTAATCCCAAGAAGATCATGCCTCTTGTTCCATGGGATTTAGGTTTGTATCTGATTCAAACAGATTTGTGATGTGAAATGTTAAACAGTTCTGCTGGTGACTAATGACTCACAAAGGCCAATGCTGATACCTCATTTTTCTTGCCCTCACACACTCTCAGCTGCACTGGAAACTGCTCCTTTGAAAGCAAAACAAGTGAAAAAACCCATGGTGTTTTCTTCCATGGTAGTTGCCAGTAGCTGGTAAAATTAAAGCTTGGAGTGAGAACTAAAGGCTTTTTCTGTTCTTATTCCTTGCCATGCAAAAGGGGACTCATGACCTGCAGCGTGCATGAGTGGATTCAGATGTAATCTGGCTATTTGTGCCCTTCACCCTGAGATGCTTGTGGCAGCCCGTGAGACAGGGCTAGAGCAGAGCCAAGTGACAGCATGCTGACATTGCTTTCTGGTGGCTACTGTCAAAAAATATTTAATTTATATGGTTTGCCGTATGCATACAGCAAGTTCCTTTGGCCCCTGTCAAGGCTCTGGCAGGGAGAGCCAAGTCATGTCCCTTGGCTTGTCTCATCTCTGGCAGTTGTTCAAGCTTTCAGCTTGTCTTGGAGTAGATGACATTCACTTACAGCAATCCTTCATAAACGTTCAGCCTGCAGAAGACATTGCATAGTCTCTACTACATTATATTCCTGCTTGAAGCTGCTGGGTTTGATGCCTCAGGTACTTTCCATCCTTTTAGAGAGTATCGTTGGATGAATGGGTATGTCTACAGGTCCTACAGTGTATCATATTGAATGAAAAAAATTTTCATATGATAAGAGTTTTCTAAATGACTTTTTGTTTTCTGAAGAATGAGACAACCCAATGTCTTACAAAAGAATTAATAATATTGATTTGTGCTGGATAAAATCTTCCTTCAAGATGTAAACAATCAGATGTTGACAGTCATTCATCTCAGGTGCCAAGCCAGCCAGATATGTCAGCAGACATATCCCTGTTAGTGCTAAACTGAGACGGAGGCAACAGATGCTACCTCTCAACAGAGCTTATTAGACCATGCTCAACAGCATGTTGACATAGTTAGGTGGTATCCCAACTTCTTCTGGCCTGCAACAGCTTAGCTCATTGCAAAGGCAAAGGAGCAGGCAACCACACAAGACCTGGCAAACATGCCTGCACTCTAAGACACTGTGTTTGTGGGAGATTTTTAAAAGCATTAGGGTGAGCTGAGAGCTCTGTTGTCCTTTACGCTTTTGAAAAGTCTCCCCCTTGACTAGCACACCAATCCCTGCACTGTGGCTACTAAGCCACCTGCATAGCAGACCATCTCTTTGTACTGAAGATGGGCCATTGCTATTGCACATGTGCACTGACTATGGAACAAGTATATGCTCTGGACATCAGGAGATCTCTTACCTAGAGAGGCAGTCATACCATTCAACTAACAAAGAAGAGCTACTAGAAATAAATTGAATGAAAACTGCACTTCTATTCACCTTCTCCCTTGCTGCTCCTCCCATCCATGCCCCAGGCTTGTTGTGTGCCACTTTATGCTGGTGCTTACACTAAATACTGCTTTTCATATGTAGGCAGCATACAGTGCCTTATAGGTACTTGCTGTGACTTTCAGTGCACAAACAATAAATTATTGCTTCACTTTTTATTCCAAAACTATTTTTAAAACTTACCGTATTGAGGTCTCATCTTGCAGAAGTCACTGCCTAAAATGCTGTCATGCATCAAACTATTCAATGATATTATGACACACATAATCTAAAACTAAAATAAGGATACTGTATATGTTTTACTTGGTAATGATTGATAATTGAAATTAATGTCTTCAGGATTTTGTGGATGGGCAGTTGAAGTAATTCAGAACACAGAGAAGATGATTCTAGTACTCTTTTGGAGATTTGATCATATTAAACAATTTGTACATAAAAAAATCTAAGTTTAGTGGTTTCAGAACAAATTTTCTGAGCACATATCTGTGTTTCTTTGTTTAAAATTACAGTCAGCAAGCCAAAAATACATGTACAAACTGACCAGTCTTATGGAAACTAACTCTGAGATCCAAGTGGTAGCAATGTAATGGTTGTCTTTGCAATGGCCTCATGTGACACTGGCCTATAAACCAGGTTAGGCAAGATGAAAAGAAAATGTCTTAAAATGATCTTTTTTCAGCTATTTCTGAACTGTTCTTGATCAGCATCTGGTTCTGTTAGATATACACAATTTCAAAACCTGTCTATGAACACTATTCCAGAGACTAACAGATGCATTTTCCCATAATGTTTATTTTTCCCAGTCTAGTCTTTCCCCCATATTAATTTTTTTTCAGTTACTTCAAGGGTCTAGTAAGATGCCAGAGAAAATAATAGCAGAAGTTCTGCAAGATGGAGAATGGAGAACTAAATAAGACACAGGGGGAGCTACTGATTTTAGAAGGACTGAGTAAAGGGAAGATGCCTTGGTAAAAGCAGCAGCCAAGTGTGCCATACTTATAATTCTGTCACCTTTTCTTCGTGTTTTCTTTCTAGACCTTCACTTTGTTTACTGAAACAGTGAGAACAAGCAAAAGGTCTGGGGTGTTTGAAGTCACAGAGCAGTAAGATATTTTCATACAGGATTTCCCTGTGTCAGTGGGCATCAAGACAACCAATGTCCAGCTGCAGTTAGCTACCAAGTCAAGCTTTTAGACAGAAATGACCACTCTGCTCTATCAGTGTTTGTCTCCACAGGGACAAGTAGCCAAAATTGGACCTCCCCTCATTGTGACTTGTTTGCCTGAACACAGGTCCCAGAGAACAGCTTACTACTATCTCCGACTCATTCTTTCAAAGTTTATATCTTTTCTGGATGCATGTAATTTCAAAATATTTTATTTATGTTTGAGTCATGGAACTTTATCAAGATGTAGTATGAGGAGAGGCACAAGGAGTGGTTTCTTTTTATACTACAATATCACAAACCACCTGAACGAACTGAATGACGCAGAACAAGATGTTAGGTTGGCTGTGCTTACTCCTAGAGGTTATTTAAAGGTACATCTTTACAGAATCACAGAATCACTAGGTTGGAAGAGACCTCCAAGATCATCTAGTCCAACCCTTACCCTAGAACCTCAACTAGACTAGACTATGTCACCAAGTGCCACATCCAGCCTTTTTTTAAACACATCCAGGGATGGTGACTCCACCACTTCCCTGGGCAGTCCATTCCACAACTTCATTACTCTTTCTGTAAAAAACTTCTTCCTAATATCTAACCTATACCTCCCTTGACGCAGCTTGAGACTGTGTCCTCTCGTTCTGTCAGTTGCTGCCCGGTGAAAGAGACCAACCCCCACCTGAGCACAACCTCCTTTCAGGAAGTTGTGGAGAGTGATAAGGTCACCTCTGAGCCTCCTTTTCTCCAGGCTAAACAGTTCCAACTCCCTCAGTCGTTCCTCATAGGGCTTGTGCTCCATACCCTCCACCAACCTCGTTGCTCTCCTCTGGACACGCTCAATAATCTCCACGTCCTTCCTAAACTAAGGGGCCCAGAACTGGACACAGGCCCAGTCTTTGATTTTACCCCATCCACCAAACCCCATCTATGCAATACGCTTCTATGACACATACGATGACTTCTGAAATCAGCAGTCAAGGCAAAAGCCTAGCTGTTGAGATAGTGAAATAACATTCCTCTAAGTTATTAAAACATGGTGTCTAAAGACAGATGCAATGACAGTGACCTGAAAAAACAGGAAGCTGGCCTCAGTTATAAGTCTGGCAAGGGCTGACAGTGATGGTGATGGAAGCTTGTGAGCTGTATCCAAAACAATGAAATATCGCCTTGCCCTTGAATGAACTGGAAGATATATTTCAGTCTACAGCAAGTCAAAGTTCAAGCATCACTGGCCTTTGGAATGTCTATTCAAACCTTGTTCAGATCCAAATACAGAAGCTTTGGAGTGGCCTTTTTACTCTACTGCTAAATTTCGTCTGTCTTCCCATCTGTTCAGCTGTGGGCTTTTCCCAACACAATCACTAGCATTCATATTTCCCTTGTGAAAAATGGGAAAGAGAGAGTAAACTCTTGTGTTAACTTTAACTTTCCCCTGGTAGTCTGGAAAGGAATTCTTATGAATCTAGACTTTTGCAACTCTTTTTTTGTTTGCCTTGGAATATGAGATGTTTTGTAAAATCACTTCTGCAAAGTGCTTATCAAAAGCTGAAAGGAGATTACAAGAAAAAAAAAAGGTGGATGCAAAGTAAAAACAGAGCCAGATAAGAAATAATTTGCTTCAAACTAAGAATCTGAATCATTCCATCAGAGAAGGAAGAAGCAAATGAATGCTCTTTATGGAAAAATTGCATGCCATGATGCTTTACAGGACATGAGTTCTTCAGAGATTCACAGGGTGTACCTTGCATAGCTCACAATCCAGTTCAGCCCCAATGGCAGCAGTAATGGTGTTTAAGTCTCCCTTTGCCCAGCAGTTGTTATCAGTTCGTTTAGTGGGGAATGGTAACTTTCTGGAAGGATCTCCAAGGGAGACATCATACAGCAAAGATCTGCTCCTTTTCATAAGCAATGTAATAGCTATATTAAAAACTTTGCCTTGGTGGGAAAAATGTTAATAGACAAACATGGTCTGACAGGCAGACTGAATCAGAAGATCCCCACTAAAATGAACAATTCTTCTAATTAAACTTTCTTGTGCAGTTCTGGCTGCATTCCGACACATCACATAGATGACAAACACATGGATTCACGATGTGCTGAGGCCAATCTAGATGCTGACTCTCTCCTCAAAGGATACTTCATCCATCCACTCCCTTGCTCTTCTTCACTGCTGGCTTCCAGCCTGAGCAGCCAGCAAAGGTTGCTCAGCCTGGCCATGCAGCAGCTGGGTACTGGGAAACTGAGAGAGGACATGTAACCTGGACCAGAGAGGAGGAAAGCTGGATTCTTTCTTCATCAGTGGCTCATAGTGTAAGTTGGTAGAGACACTGCTCCCCAGAGTTACATGTTATAATGTGATATGGGGAGCTAACCACTCTGTACCTTTGAGTTGTTCAGCCTGGAGAAGAGGAGACTCAGGGGTGACCTTATTGTGGTCTATAACTACCTGAAAGGAGGTCAGGCGAGGGTCATTCTCTTCTCTCAGATAACTGGTGACAGAACAAGAGGATACAGACTCAAGCTCCATCAGGGGAGGTTTAGACTTAATATTAGGAAGCAATTCTTCACTCACAGGGTAATCCACCATTGGAATGGGCTTCCCAGGGTGGCAGTGGAGTCACCAACCCTGGAGGTGCTCAAGAGTAGGCTCGATGAGGCGCTTGGTGCCATAATTTAGATGATGGGCTGTTAGGTTATGGGTTGGACTAGATAATCTCTAAGGTCTCTTCCAAGCTTGCTGACACTGTGATACTGTGACACTTGGAAATAAAAGACTCCTAATAGGGCTGAGCTGTTACTCACAGGAGTGGTGTCCATGTCAAAGTCTTCTAAAATTACAAGTGATCAGTGTTTTTGGTCTGATTTAGAGGATTGCTAATGCTAACTATCTTTGTTTAAAATCTCCTTTACTTTGGTGGGCCTGCCCTCAATCCCCAGTCTTTCGAGGATGTTCTAAAGTGATTTTAGAATTCATGCTCAGTTTCATGATGCCCTGATTATGCACCATGAAGGTATGTCACTGGCAAAGGGAGGAGGTTTCATCACCCCTCCCCGTTCACTGCTGAAGTCCCATGGGTTTTTGTGCTGCTACACAATATTTGGGCAGTAAATGGGTTATGTAGCATCACAGAACAGAAAATCAGAAAGGGCACTGACATCCTGCTATTAAGGAGTATTTCTAGTCTTGCCTCCTATAGCTCTGCTTAGAGGGGAGGTCAGGGAATTTTTCACTGGCAGTTACTAAGGTTTCTGCCATGGCCATTGGTAAGGAGTCACACAGAATTACCGCTGCCAAACTTGAAAGATTTATTCTCTCCCTCTGTTTATGGACAATGTCCCTAATTCACCCATTGTAGGACTACAGGGCGGCAGAAGAAATTTGCTGTAGTTCTCTGTTCCAAGCAAATTCACACAGGACTGTGCCAGAAACTGCTTCCCTTCAGCAGCTGTGTGCTTTTGGCTGGTGTCTGCTGGTGGCACAGCTGGAGGTGGGTACTGCATGCACACCCGAGAGGTCAGGGTGAGACACCAAGATGACTGACTGTGCCTTCTGGAAAGCATTCTCAACAAGACTGCTGTATTCCCACGTTTGCATTTGAAAGATCTTGTGCACACTCAAATTTTGAGCATAACCACAGTCAGTGCATGAAGATGTGAGAGATTTACAGACCACGTTCAAAATTCTAGCCTGCTCCTTTTTAAAAATTTTATATTAGAAAAAAAAGTGAAAATCTTTGTGATGCCTGAGCAGATATGGAATTACATACAATTTCTGTCTGATTGTGCTTTGATATACAGCTCAAAGTCTGAACTTTCAGCCTTCAACTTGCAATCTTTCCTAACAGTCAACTGAAAATTATGAAAGCATTGAACCTGGCTATCTTTGTACCACTGATGCTGTTGTGATAATTCAGGTATTCCTTTGAAAATGCTGAAAAGAGATCATACTCCAGCAGGAGAAAGATGAGACTCAATATTTTTCCTGTAAGCCTTTGCAGTACTTACATATTTGTTTCTGTATTGGTAGTGATTCATATCACAAATGCCTTTGTCCATTTCTCTCTTTCCGCTACAATAGCCCAAGTAATTAACTAAGTGAAGAGGCTGTCAATTAAACACTGATACTAATCTTGGCATAAAAGCTCCCTTAAGAAACACTGAGTTGGAACATATTTTACGGTGACACCACTGCCTTCATTCAGCTCACTTCTTAGACAATTAAGTGCTCCAAATGTTTGTGTGTCATCCGGGCAACATTAGTAGCATGAACGACCTCTGCTATAGATACAGTCCCTGTAAAGAATGCCTGGGAATACAATGCCTATTGTGCCACAAAAGCTGATTTTATCAACCAAGGGATATTATATAGTTAATTAATGCCAAGATCTTTAATGATAAGATTGTCAAGGACAATTAAGAAGATTATTATAAGTGTCCTTGGTAACAAGAATGCAATACTGATCTTACATTACTTTCATTAAGTGTAGCTTAAAGGTCAGTTTCTCTGAAGTGTGAATACTTAAGCATTCTTTGGATAGATGTCATTATACATTCGTTTCAGAAGGAAAAACATTTTTCTAATCTAACTTAGCAGCAAGTGAATGTGAAACTCTTGCTAAGAAATAAAGGTAACATATTTCAGTGAGAAACTTCTAGCCAGAATCAGATCCTCAGCAACAGTTCTGGGTGCATGTTCTGACATTAAGTCAATGGAATGACTCATTCCAACTTCAGCCCATGTATGTCAGAACCGTGACCATGCAGTCAGTAGATGGACAGACCTTCTTCAGTCAGCCCTCTCATGCTTGGTAAGCTTCTCCCCTTTTTCATTTGCCCAGTTTTGGATCTAGCTTTACTGTGTCTCACTCATGTGTCAAACTGAAACTCAAACGGCACTTGACATAAAATCCCTCTGTGATAAACTCACAGAAGAAAAGCAATGGATACTGCTAGCACAGATTGCACCCAGAATGTTGAAATTAAGAGAAGAATTAAATTTATCTGTTAGAACTGGAGACGGGTGTGCTGCAAGAGGACATTTGACCCTCCTACAATGACACCGTAAATGCAGGGCACTTTATGATTTAATATTTTAAGTGGTTACATGAAAGATGTATGTGGTTTTATTTACACACTATTTATTCCTTATAAGTTAATTCAGTATTTGGCTTCTGTCTGATGGGTAAAGTATTAATCACTGACTTAAAAATAAAGAAGACACATTTTTCAAGGTGAGAAAATTGTAAACTAATGTTCTTTTATGTGACGGGAACAGACTGCAGCAGAGACTGGCATACCTGAAATTTGAATCTTCAAAAAGCTTTTAGCAGTTGCTAACGAAATTGGAAATCAGTTTTAAGTAGGAATTGTTTGAGAAATGGATGATCAGTAGATACAATTCTGCAGCTATGAAAGAAATAATTTACTTTAAAAGAACCTTTCCTAGCTAAAAATAGATATGAACATTTGATATATATTTTCTTGATATATATTTTTTTTTAATTACAGTGGTTGTAAGCAGGGGAGAAAAGGAAAGCTTTCAGCTATAAAAGCTATATATTTTTTCCATTCAGAGAAATTAAAGGAATATCTAAAATATCAGTAGCCATTTAATTAAAACTAAATATAAGGAATTAAAAATATGTACAATAGATACGTCCATGTCAGGCATCAGATAAATTTAAAAACAGATGGCATAACTAGAAACAGGAGACCATGAGGAAAACATTTATTAAAATTACATTTTTTTCAAAACCAATAGGTTCAAACTTGTATCCAGAATCCTGAAAGATAAGCTAAGGAACTCTACAGATCAGAACATGTTTTTAAGTGTCGAGTAATAAACTAAAAAGATAACAAAGGGTAGAAAATGAAATTTATTTTTTTTTTTAAAGGAAGGGGAAGTGATGAAATAAGCTGATCAAAGGAAACTTGTGCAAGTTACCTGGTGTCAAACCTGAGCAAAATAATGAAAGTCTGTTCAAGACAACCAAGAAATAACTATGTTCAAGACCACCTGGACTAAGAAATTACAAAAATACAGTTAAAAATAATCATCATATTGTATGGAACATCGGTCTTCTTAAACATAAAAAGCACTAAAGTTATGTTGCCTGTAGGGCGAGATTAGAACATTGAGAAGCACAGAATGGAGGGGAGACGCACCTTTACTGGGGGCAAATAATAACAATCTCTCCACTTTTATAACTTTCAGAGTGCCCTTCCCCTGTACTATCCAACTAAAGTCCATCTTACTGCTGTGTCCCTTAAGCATCCAACACAATCAGGCCTGGAAGCTTAACTTTGGGTTTTGTCTTCTACCCCACTTATTTATACAGAAGAACGTAAACATGTGGAACACAGGCTGTTCTTAGCCCTTAATATTCCAAGCTATCCAGCTACCAAGCTAAAGTGAATTCCCCCAGAATATTAGGCATACCCCTTAAGGCATCAGCTGCACATTTCATCAAGAAATGCAACTATTTTTTGATAGTGTAACTTGGATTTATCCCACATATCTGATACAGCACCAAATGCCACATTGATTTTAAAACCTCAGATCACTCGGAACACGTTCTGTTTGCCAAAGCCTGGTTTAATGGGTTGGGAAGCCTGGACACCATCATAATGCAAAACAGGAGTTAACAGCAGTACGTGGCCTTGAAAGCTTCTTACATGCAACCTTGTTCACTCACCTTTGAGAAGGTGGAGGTTTTTTTAAATGGATTTTCCAGAAGAATCAAGATCTGGTCCTTCCTTTTAGCACAAAAGGGCCTTTCACACAGTGTTCAAGACTGCAATTCTACAATGTCATCAGATCACAGACAGTATCTTTTAATTTATTCCAAAGTTAATTATCAGTCTCTAAGCTGCGACCGGCTGGGATGCGGTTTCTGCACCTCTCTGTTATTTTGGAGAGGTGAAGCCCAGTCATGTACTCATGTCATGGAAGCTGAGAGCTCACCTTGTTCTTCCCAGGTGTTTGCCAAATGCATGGCCACACACAGTCCCATGGCTGCACTACACCATTAGAAGACTGCTGCTTTGCATAAGAGTGTGAAAAGCTGGAAGCCGCCAAAGAGCTCTGTATGCAAGCAGGCCACATCTTCTGTTTGACAGCCTCCTCTTCCCTTTTTTTTCTTGTCTTCTCTCACACTGCAGACTCACTTCATGTCTCTCTGTCAGGTCCTAAGCTGATACGAAATACGGTTTAGGTGAACCAAGGTTCCACATCGAGGGGCAGAAACAGGACTAGGAGATGTTGGAAGTCAAAACTGGGAGTATAATATTGATAAATATCCATTACAGTTACCTCTATTTCTTCTTTCCTTCTCTTCCATACCCTACACAGTCATTATTTCCGTTTGCTTCTGATCTTTCTTCTTTTCCTCAGCTCCTTTTCCCAGAATTCTTGGAAGACTACTTTGGGCTTTCTGTAAAAAGGCTGATTCATAATCAAATTTTTTGAGGGAGCAAATGTTTGTTTCACTACATGTACCACCACAACTGTCAAAGAGCATCCCTTTTACAGCTGTATCATCATGTACACCAAGAAGAGACTCAAAGAAAGAAAATAAATAATACTGCAGCTCACAACAGGGATGAAATTCTCTGCTAGTTTACTTCCATTTCTTCAGGATGTTTCTGTGTAAAGATGGGACTTAGTGAGTAAAAGGCTGGTCCTGGAAGCATATCCATGGGCCACCTTCCCACTAGAAGCTGTGTGTATACTTGCAGCTTCAGAGCCCGCCCTTCAATTATGCACTTGGAAAATTGAGAAGTTTATTTGCATATAAGAAATATATAGAAATTTTGAAGCACCAACAGTAGGAAAAAAATTGAGTAGATGCTTTTTTACTACACAGAAATAAATCTGTTTACAGGAAGGTAGGAGGAGAGTAGTGAATAAAATCAAAAATGCTGGGGTGTTGCACACTTCATGTTCAGCAACAAAACTATTTTGCCATCAAACATGTATTGATATAGGCAGCAGCTGCTGTTTTCCTTAAATTAACTTATAATTGCTTTATTATTAATCAATCACATTGCAGTTAAATGGCAAAGAAATTGCAGTTCTGATTGTTCATTCACACATGACAATTTTATTCAGCAGGCTGCCTTCCTGACAAACTGTTGGACTGTTTTTTCTGGCTCACAAACTTGAACATGCAGCCTTTCTGATGCTGACAGATTCCATCTGCTCCCCTTTAATTAACATCTAATATGTAAAACATCTAATACATGTAACACTGCATAACAAGGGATTAAGAAATAGAAGGTAGCTCTTCATCATAAAGCTATGTCATCTCTTAGTATCTCATTATGAATGGTACCAAAACCTAATGGGAACTGCACACTAGTAGAAACAGTAACATGTAGGTACTCTGACATATGTGAACACAAATACAAAATAAATTGGAAGTAGTTGCAGCTTTCATGAATGGATTCACATTGGTACTGCTCCAGCTCAGCCATCAGCTGATTTAATGCAATTACAAGGAGGAATGAGATCTACTAATTTGTGTTCCCAATTATTGCTAGCTAGATAAGAAGCATCATTTCTATAAGACTCTGGTGCGATCCATTAAACCCATTAAAAGTGCTAATTAGCTCATGTTCTAGAAATGAAAGTGTCCAGGCTGCTCTTTGTTATCTAATATCTGCCAGCAGCCAAAAGCTGGGGATGAAAATATACAAAGAATAGCTTCTAGGAAAGCCCTGCAACCAAATAAAGATGTCAAAAATAAGGGAGATAAAATACTCTTCTGCATAACAGCAGCTGATGAACAGGCATGAAATTCATGTGGCAGGGGGACAGGGCTTTGCCACCATTCATGGCTGGCTAAGTTATGTGAAAGGTCAAGGCTGCTGTGTTTCAATGATAACATCTAAGCAAAGCACAAGCATTTGGAGAGTCTCATCCACACATCTATCTAGTGAGTTAGATTAAACTCATGCAGAACAGCTGCAACAAAGCTTGCAATGCTCACCAAAGGGCAGGAAGATTAGACACCTCGATAATAAGACATGAAAGACCTTAATGGCAAGAGGAGAATGGGACTGTACTCACTAACCCATAGCAATGATAGAATCATTATTTGAAGCCTCTGAGGAATGATTGAAAGAGAGGGGAGGGATGAACAGAGAGGACAGTAGGAGATCAGCTCCTCCTGACAGGGTTGACCTTTGGTTTTCTGCAGCACATGAGCTGAAATCTTGTGGTACAAGCTCTTGAGCTAATAATATGGTTTTTAGTAGTATCAGTTGTTCTTCATTTGCTCAGAATGGATCTGGAAGGCCAGTCAGAAAGGTGCTCATGTAAAGTTGCTTTACACTGTGGGCTGAGCATGTCTGAGAGGAGAGAGGAAAGAACTGCTCACATGTCTTTAAGGTACATACATGTTTATTTGCTCTTCCCTGCTTTCCATTTCAGGAGGGTTGTAAAGAACTGCCTTGCTCCAGCACTTTACAAGACAGTGCAGGAGCCCATCATTCACACCATCTTCAGTGGGTCCAGCCAAAAGCTTGAGGCATAGGAGAGGGCTTGCAGTGGGATGTCTCCCATGTGAGACTGATTTTTCAGTCACTGACTCTTGTCTTCAAAGTGGAAAAAAAAAAGAAGATTGCATTGGAGTCAGTGCAAACCCACATAAGCAGACTTCAGCATGTGCCCCACATCTCTCAGAGCCTGGGTACCTGATAGTATGCATATTTAAAAATCTGTGAAAATGAATGAAGTTCATGAAGACCACAAACAGATGGTAATAAAATGTCTCACAAGAAATATGCCAATGTTTCCAACTAGCCCAAAGTGCAGAGATCCAAACTTACTGCTAACAAACACCGCTGGAGTTTTAGCATGTCAGAGGTTTAACAAATACTTCCCAAAGTCATTGTTTTGGGCCCACCTCTCTCAACTTTTTTTTTTTTTTTTTTACATTGCTTTTCAATGCTGGAAAGATGTATCTTTGTCAGATGATGCCAGGTGATCTGCCATACTTGTTCTGTCCTCTTCACTCTGGTTAATGGTCATGCTTACACAGTCATAAAGGCAGTGTCTGAACTCTCCTTAATAATAACATTAATATTGTGACGAGGCACAACTTTAACTTGCCTGAACAATGTGCTGTTCAGGCATTTCATAACCTGTGCTATCTATAATTTAGTGCTGCCTTGATAAAATACCTAAAGGGTAAGCAAAAATAAGAGCCCTAGTCCCGGTCTTTATTCAGTTCTTCCTAAAATAGGTGATTTTCCCGGTTATTATTTAATGTGCTAAATATGCAGATAAGTTGCTTTCCAATGCTATTGTTTTCTCTGAATGTTTTTGGAGAAAATGAACATTTACTCATTTATTTTGCTGAGATTTCCTTCATAGTGGCTTTAAAATCAGTCCTGGATTATCTAATCCTTTTCTTTTTCCTTTTCTCCTGCCACAGGCTAAATCCATTAGGTGGATGCACAATCATTAAAAGCCATTAGATCTTTTGAGAAGAGAGTCTCTAGTTAGAGTTTCACTCTTATCTCTGTTTCAAATCAGAGGAGGAAGTCCTGTTACTTGGAGCCTGCCTTGAATCCTTCCACCAGCATCATGCTCTGCAGGAGAACACCCCTGCTCTTCTCCACACCCCTGTGGCTTTGAAAGACCCTGCTAAAGGAAGCATCAGCTATCTGCCTTATCTTCATGTTTGCTCCCTTGGGAGTGGTCAGCTTGCAGTAAGCAAGCTGAAATACAGATTTGCTGTGGCAAAGCCTCACTCCAGACAATATGTCAGACAGCACAGGACAATTTCTGGGTTTGGAGCTATGCTCTTTAGGGAAGGAATCTCAGACTTGCACTGGTTAATAGATGATACACTTCAGTGCAGGGAGACAGGGAGGTGGGTTATGGTCAGCTGTTGTTCCCTGATTCTGCTTAGGGAGGAGTCCTTCCCCTGCATCCCGCGGGGTCCCTCCCACGGGAGACAGTCCCTCTCACGAACTGCTCTGGTGAGAGTCCACCCATGGGCTACAGTTCTTCAGACACTGCTGCCACACGGATCACGTTCCACAGGGTGCAGTCCTTCAGGCACAGGCTGCTCCAGTGTGGGTCCCCCACAGGCCACAAGTCCTACCAAGAAAATCCTGCCCCAGTGTGGGCTGCTCTCCCCACGGGCTACAGCTCCCTGCCAGGACCCTCCTCCAACATGGGCCTCCCAGGGGGTCACAGCCCCTTCCAGCATCCACCTGCTCTGGTGTGGGCTCCTCCATGGGCTGTACTCCTGTGGTCCTCCATGGGCTGCAGCTTCTTCACCTTGGTCTTCGCCACGGGCGGCAGGTGGTTCTCAGCTCCAGTGCCTGGAGCACCTCCTCCCCCTCCTGCACGGACCTTGATGTCTGTATTGGCGCTCACAAGTTTTCACTCTGCTCCTCTCCAGCAGCCATCTTCATCTTCCCCTAATATTTTTCTCTTCCTTCTTAAATATGTTATCACAGAGGTGTTCCTTCAAATGCTGATTGGCCTGGGCTTGGTCAGCGGTGAGCCCAGCCTGGAGCTGCCTGGCACTGGCTCTGCTTTACATGTGAAAACTTCCAGGAGCTTCTCGAAGAAGCCTCCCTCTCAGCCCCCCTGCTGCTACCAAAACCTGGCCACAGGAAAAAACAATACAGAGTTCATCATCATGGCAGTCTCTCTTCTTCATTCTGATGTTTTTGAAATGGACAACAGTAGGCAAAGAACCACACGTGCAGATTAGGCAGAGTTTGCTTAGAGAAATCCTACTTTTTAGAAAAACAACTTTCAAGCTGATTGACCATATGCACTTGAAATTTGGCACATTTAATGGAAGGCTGGAATAGAGCTTTGGAGAAAGGTCTCACCCAAACCTAAGTTTTGACTAATTATTTTTATATTGATTTAGCTATCTCTCTCTCTTATTTTTTTTTTCCCCATCTTAGTTGAACTTGGCAGTTTTGATATCCACAAATAGAACAAAGTAGTAAAGATCAAGCTTGTACCTCGAGGCAATTGAACTCAATTAAATGCCTTGGTAATATCATACCAATGGAAGGGCAAAAGTGTGGCCATATGTCAATGGAGTTTTGCGAATTGTTAAACGAAACTGAAGAGATATTTTCAAGGTTATGCATTATTTTCACTTTTTATTGTTAAGAAAACCCAACTTTTGCATTTGAGCAAAAAGTACAAGCAGGTTGAATTTGTACAGAACAAGTGGCAGAGAAGTTGTCAGCTTCTGCATTTCGGGCAGGATCGCTAGTGGATTTCAGGTGTTTCTGTCTTATTTAATCACCATTAACTGCATCCTGGAATGCTGACACAATGTGTAGTGAAAGCAAAGAGTGTAAATTGGGCATGATACAGGTTTTTTGATGCGGGAAGGAAGTAACATAACACTGAACATAGCTCAAGTTGCACTGTGAGAACAGACTGAATGTAGGGCAAACCTGGTCTCTGTCGTAAGACAACAGAGAGAAAAAAAAAAGTAGGTAATTTAAAAGGGGCTTAGAAGGAAAAGAGTAATGAAATGTTTCCATTTTACTGATCTTTTGAGATAAAGAATGAATTTACCTTTAAAAATATGTTCTTTTTTTCAATTAAAATAGAAATTTAAACGGTAATCACATTGAATTTAGTGAGAAAAAAGTTAATCTTTAAGTTCCAAAAGTTTTCAAGAGTACAGCTCTTGTTAGTTCTCAGTAACACTTACATTCAGAACTTCAGAAAGGGATCTTCAAACTTGCCTGCTGGTTTGCTGAGAACCCAGCACATCCAGTGACTAGGAGTTTGGGATGCAGGCCCCACTGGGCAATGCAATCTCTAAACTCTACTGGCCTGAAGTTCCTGCAGTATATTTTAATATGGGAAAAGCTTATTAAAACTCTGTCCTCAGGGTTATGACATTATTGGTTGTTGAGGTTTGAGTGACATTATTGTAAATGTATTTCTTAAAAAAACACATATTGCTATCTTTTTACAAGTGTGTGTAGTGATGGGGCAAAGGCAAATGACTTCAAACTGAAAAAGAGTAGATTTAGATTGGACATTAGAAGGAATTTCTTCACTGTGAGGGTGGTGAAGCACTGGAACAGATTGCCTAGAGAAGCTGTGGATCTCTGGAAGTTTTCAAGGTCAGGTTGGATGTGGCTTTGAGCAACCTGGTCTGGTGGAAGGTATCCCTGCCACTGGCGGGGGTTTAGAATTCGATGATCTTTAAGGTCCCTTCCAACCCAAATAATTCTATGGTGATTCTATGATGTTTCCAGCTACCTTGCACTTCCCCAGTGTACTCCATACAGAGAGGTAAAAAGTGACTTTGAATGGACCCTTGTAATGATCAGTTTCTGTTCCTCTGTATCCTAGCAGATCAGCTCTTCTTACAGCTCACCTTGCCTGAGGAAGTATCACACAGGAGCTCTACGAAGGATGGATAGTCCCATTGATGCAGGTCATTGGTGCAGTAAGCCTTGGGGTCCAGCACACCCTGAAACATCTATGGACCCCAGGAGAAGCCCCATGGTGGCACTTTGGGTTTCTGTGAGAAGAAACACAGATACAGGGAGACTCAAACACCAGGAGAGAGCGGATGACAAGAAGCAGACTGGTATTTCCCCCAGTTTCCTGTGTCTGTGATTCTGGTCCTAAGCCCAAAACACTAAATCACCTTCTCAGAAAAAGTCTTTGAAATCTTACTATCCATAGGGATTTTACAATTAACTTGGTTTTAGCAATTAGGTTCACCCTCATTGGAACTCAGAGAATTATAAAAAAAAAAATATTTTTATCATATATAGCTAAACTCTTACTGCCCTAGCAAATAATTTTTCTCTGAAGCCAGTGAAAAATTCCCCAGGCTGATCAGCTCCTTCGCAAGCAGCCAGTTCACTTAAAATCACAAAGAGGTACTGAAGAAATTCACGAACCATTCCTTAGTCTCATCCACTATTTTCAGAACAAAATTTGCTGGTTAGCTGCTCTGAGATTGACATCTTTACTCATATATTCAGCATCATATGAAGAATACTCCAGAGAAGACTGTCATCAAATTCCCTAGTGTATCTCTTGAAGCTATTATATTATAGACTCCACATTGTTGTATCTAGGTACATTATGCTGCAAAAAAGAATCTCCTTTTTATTACATGTCATCTCATTTTACCTTCATAAGGAAATGTTTAGGTTTCTATCCTTTTGGATGTGACTGAATAATGTAACTTTTTATTTATGAACATATATTTTGAATTTCAACAATAGAATGCAAGGACAGCAATGAACAGCTCTATTATACTTAAGAAATTGAGTTTCTATTCATAAAGATCTGAGTAGCACCTATTAGATGGTTCCCCATACAAAAAACATTGAATACCTTCAAATGAGGCTGACTATATCAAAACACTAAAACATGAATAGAATTTCTTTTCAAAGGAAAGACTGAATGAAAGTGCAACTATATTGATATATCTTGTAATACAGCTATTTACAATCTAAGAAGTACCTTTACCTTGGTTTAGAATCACTCTGATTTCTGCTGCAATGTTTTTGTCATGAATATGCACCTTATTATACAGAGGAAGGGCTTCTGCGAATGGAATAAAGGACACATTTACACACTAATTCCCCTGAATAGCAGGTGATGTTTGCCATGAAATACAATACTTGCCATTTTTCTTACTTAAAGTATCTTAACTGTGTGTTCATATTTTTAATTGTCAGTTGCTACTTTAAAAAATATGTACACGAACAAAAATGTTTGTAACAATATTTCATAATAACCTTTGAAGAGTTATTCAGGAAAAGAAGACTTAATTCCTTAGTTCAGTGACAAAAACAATCACTCAAGTGTCAAGTCTTAACCAAAACAATGGAAAACAAAGGGGAGAAAATGTTACACTTTGTGCAGCAGCCGCATGCAACCTCATCAAGGTTGCATCAGGTAACAAAACACAACCCTAGGAATTTTCAGAAATAGAAAGCACATGTTCCAGACAATATATACGATTATCTTTTTTTCCCAAGCAAAATTTTATCATTTGCAAGGGTTATGCAATATATTGCCACTGTTCCATAAGTGCTTAGTGACCCTTGTGTTTAGTTGAAAGTATAAGAGAGAGTGCAGACTGGAAAGCCTAGCTCAGCAGTTATAGCAAATCTTTGCTGAGGTTACATAAGCTAAAACAGAGATATCACTTATTCAGCTCTGTGATGCCCAAGGGTCTCCTCATGCCCAGAAAGGGAGGTGATCCTGCCCCTGTGGATCCCACTGGAGCCTCATGAGGCCACATCTGGAGTGCTGTGTCCAGTTCTGGCTCCTCAGTACAAGAGAGACAGTAAGTTCAGCAGAGGGCTACAAAGATGAATGAGACAGGAGCATCTCTCTTATGAAGATAAGCCAAGGTGATGATACAACCTTTTTTTTAAAGTTTCTGTTTAAAATGTTTAAGTTCAAGAAGATTTATAACTTGAAAGGAGTTATTGTTGTTGTTGCTTTAAAAGATCTAAAACTCTCAAGCACAGTGGCCATGTCCTTCAACAGCAAAGCCACTTAGAAAAAACAGTATTCCTGCTAATGGAAGAACTGTTCAAAGACAGAACATTACTCCTTAGTTTTCCACCACAGCCAGCACTCACTACAAGGGAAGAGACATTGACCTCTGTCTTGTGGTAGAAAAACGTTAGATTGCATCTAGCTAAAAGTGTTTTCTATGTTGCTTTTTCATTAATAGCATCTGCTTTGCTAAGGCAGAAGGTGTTTGTTGTTCCCTCTTCACTAGAATGTATATTTTGGTCACAAAACTGATTCTGCTACATTTCTCAGAGTCAAAGCATCCAACATTGAATATCTCTGTCCACCTGTTTCACTTAATTTCTGGACATAATTGATAGTTATGAAATTTATATAGAATAATTTTTTTTTATGGAGTTTTATTAGTCACAGAGTAATAGGGGCTGATGTCATTTACAGGCAGATAGAAAGGGAGTTACTTCTAATAAGTCTGCCAGTGACTATTAAACCCTTGCTATGCACCACGGATATTTTAGTCAACATCCTTGTTGATTACGCATTACCTTGCAACGTGAAAGTATTTCCTGTGTTTCCTCTCCTTAAATGCAAGGGCAGACTAGGACTGGAGAAATAGCTTTTGACTGTAGAAGACCTTATTTTAGGACCTTTACATGTCATGGGCTTCCTATCCGTTCTCACGAGGTCAGTCCCATGACATAGTGTCAGCCCTTGGGGTCTGGCTGAAGATTTAGTGTGCCCCTGGAGACCCAGGCAGTTTGATGCCAAAGAACAGGAACAAGCCACTCTAATGAAGCAACCTGACTCTGAATTTCTGCTGCCTTATGCAGAAACTCTGCATAGCTCACAGTTTCATAGCCCTGTGCCTTGTTCTTCAGGGTGCACCTTCTTGGGTGGGAACTGGCAGTTTGCTCTCCTAATTAACAATGCAGAGACTGAGATAGGGAGTAGGAGGTCCTTGAGAAGGTGCAGATCCTCAATATCCAGCCTCCAGGCTCCGCTGGAGTGCATCTAGCCTTCACTGTCCCTGAGGGGCTCATGTAGGAGCTCAAAGAGTCAGTAAGACCAAGATCACGCAAGCAGGAGCGTGACTTCACAGAAAGGAAGCGCATATACTCAAGATCAAAGTAGGAAAGGAGAGAGGCCTGCTCTGAACCCTGATTCCTACCAACAATACTTTTGATGAAAAATAGATGTGCACTTCAAGGCCAAGGGCCAGAGCACAGGGCTTTCTCTCCCTGCTTTACCAGTCTGAAAAGCATAAACTTTTTTTCTTTCTGGCTGACCCCATTAGCCTGATAGTCCTTGTTGAACAGTGGCAGAGCTTCAGTGCAGGTATGGATAACACTTCTGACCCTTTGTTCTCACCGAGATGAGGTTTAATGGCTTAGTCATTCTTCTTCCTAGGTGCTTCTGTGTACCTGAGCTTGAATGTTCTTGTGCCTCAGCTTTCCCTCTCATGTTGCTAAAATAAGCATTTCAACATTACGAGCTGAACCATGGGAATCATGAAAATAGCAAGTTAGCTACAATATATCACATCAGAACAGAAGGCAGGTGTCAGTGCACTTCAGCTAGGTATGTAAGCATGAAGTCAAAATACTTTTAAATTTCCCTTTTAAAAAGGCTTCAGGAAGAACCTTGCAAACACAGACCAAAATTTTCACAGAAAGGCTAATTTGTGACTTGCAATATCAAAATCTTTGACAAACTCAGGTTTCAAAAAGCACAATAAAACAGAACCAGATGTCATTTCTTTTCACATCTTCCAATTTTTCAATTCATATTTACACTGTCAGTGTTTATTACAATTTTATTTGAAGGACATTTGATACAAAATAAAACTCACCTTGAAGAAAACATTTAATTTCGGTTCTCTGGTAATTTCATTTCAGATCAACTCAAGTTGAGATAGCTTTCTGTTACCTGAACCAAAGTCAAATACCTTCAAACTCTGGATTTTTGAGTTGACTGTTGTAGTGGGTTAACCCTTGCAGGATGACACGTATCCACTAAAGCCATTCTCTCACTTCCCTCTGCAACTGGACAGAGGAGAGAAAATATAATGCAGAGTTCAAGGGATGAGATAAGAGAGATCCCTTACTGATCAGACTCCAAGTGGAGATATTAATTAAATTTGTTACTAACAGAATCAGAGCTTGAGAGTGAGAAGAAAAATAAATCTTAAAGACACCTTCCCCCTCACCCCCCTTCTTCTACCAGGAACTCCTGCTCCAGTGTGGGCTTCTCTTCTGAGGGATCAGCAGGTCCCTGTCAGGACCCTGCTCCAACATGAGCCTCCTAGGGGATCACAGCCTCCTTCTGGCACCCACCTGCTGCAGCGTGAGCTTCTCCATGGGTTGCACATGAATCTCTGCACTCCTGTGGTCCTCCATGGGCTGCAGGGGCACAGCTGCTCCACCATGGTCTTCACCACGGGCTGCAGGGGAACCTCAGCTCTAGTGCCTGGATCACCTCCTTCCCCTTCTTCACTGACCTTGGTGTCTGCATCGTTGTTCACATGTTCTCATTCTCGGGCTCCCATCTTCATCTGCATAATAACTACTTGTTTCTTCCTTCTCAAATATGTTATCACAGGGGTATTACCATCCCTCCCGATTGGCTCAGCCTTGGCCAGTGGTGGGTCTGTCCTGGAGCCGGCTGGCATTGGCTCTGCCAGACATAGGGGAAGCTTCCAGCACCTTCTCTAAGAAGCCTCGTCTTGGAAAAGTCTAGATTGAACATAAAATCACTGCCACTGACGGAGGAGATATACATTGGTTAAATCGATTTGGGAGGAGGTAGAGTAGTTACTTTTTTTCCTTTCTCTTCCACCATTTCACCATCTAGCAAAGAACCTGATACCCTGACTTCTGCCTTTCCTCCCTCTTTCCCCTTTGGGAAGGGGTCTCTCTCTTCTCACTCACTCCCCAGCACAGGGATCCAAGTATTTTTCTTTCCACTGTGTAATTCTATATGCAGGGGTATTTAAACTTTAGCTTGTTTGCTTCTTTCTTAGTCCACTCTTAACTGGAAGAATTAGCATGAAAATAAACTGCAAGTGCAAACTGGGTCTTTGGTTTATAGTTTCATAGCTCAGACTCAGCACACACAATTCAGTCCCTTGGGTTGTTTTTGTTTTCTTTTTCCTTTTTTTTTACTCATTTACAGACAGCACACGAATTTAAAGAATATCTAGAATGTCAAAATTGGCACCTCTAATCCTCCCATACAAAGGAAATGGTGTTTCTGCAGCTCCCCATCCTTCTCCACCTGGATTAGTCATGAACCAACAAAAGCAGTGGATTTTCACTAAGGTTGGGTGCCTAAAACAAGGCTAGGTGACATACAAGACAGGCCAGGTGAGTTTAATGTTTTGTCTATTGATGCCTTGCCAATGATACCACCATATCTTCAAAGGCACCATGTCACTCAGCCATCCCTGAGAGGGCTCAGTGCTTTGAACCTCTATGAGTTGTTTTAAGTTAAAATAAGTTCCCATTGACAAAGACACTACATATTTCACAAGAGCGACACATCCCCTTCTCCTTTAGCAGAGTATGTGAGAATTTTGGACTCATATAGCCCTTTCCAAGGAAGTGCCCAACTCAGACTGGACCCTTGGGAGCCTTGATGTGTTCTAGTCCCTTTTAATTGCAGAAACCCATAATCACAGTTACAGACCACTTTTTTTCCTGCAGCGTCTCTTGATTAGCTGGGACAACATCAGTTGATACCACAGCAAACACCACTTAACGGCCACCGTGACCAACAAGAGTCAGTCATGAATTTCCATGCCTCCTCTGCCTTACATGGAGCTGACTGCCTTTTGTGTTCTCATATAAATATGATGGGGCATTCTGGTATTCCCAAATAATTTTATTAGCGGGTGTCCTCAAGCAACTGTCCCCAATCTTAGAGGTACTCAGCAGCTTCTTCATACAGACTGCAGAGGGCAAGGGTTTGATCCAGAAAGGGGGAAAGTATGTGCCTTTATTTCTTAGGGCTCAGAGTAGTTGCACTGCATGAGGTGATAACCATTAAAGCTGTTCTGGAGTCAGAAAAATTAAACCGTCACTGAGAGACACGCCAATGAGTTGGCATGTCTGCAAGCTAGTGCCAAAACACAGAATTGAAATGCTCTGGATGAGTTCAGAAACAGAAAATATTTCTAAGAAATTGTTTTGAGCAGCTCAGAGATGACTGTGGAAGTACGAGACTAGCTGAGTTCTTGCTGTATGTCTTGTATTGGGAGAGCTGTACACAGCCTCCTGGTGACATCAAACAGAAAAGCTCCCAGCTTGGTATCATAAAATAACGTCGCATAAGTACTGATACATGAAACCATCAAAGAACTGAAATTGGCAAGACACTTCGGAAATTAATTACAGTTAATACTGCACTTTAAAACTTCTTTTTTCCTGTTTTTTTTTTGTTTGTTTGTTTGTTTTTTCCATTAAGTCAATAACAAATTTCAGTGGTTCTATTCCTTTGAATAGGGAGACAGGGAAAGAGAAGGCAATCTTTTAGATACAGTTTAAAACACACAGAAAAGCTGAATACATATATATATATGTGTGATTGTGTGCATATTTGCAAAAGTTAAAGGCTTTAAAAATAACAATTACTTATAAAGAAAAATCAAAATAAAACAAAACTGCAGAAAAATTGTACTTCCTCTATTTTCTAGCTAAAAGTCTTTGTTACATCTCTAGTAAAATCAGTGACTGATAAGCACATTAAAAAGTCTATAATCTGAATAAAAAAATCAGTAATTTTTTCCCTTTTTCCTCAAAGTCTTTAAGAAAATGATGAAATAGTATCTGACATAAAGCTTCTGTCATTTTACTGGCTGTCTATGTGTGAAGTAGAACTAAGCTGCATTTGCCCAGCTGCATCAACATGGGACATCTTGTGATGTGCTATTCTTACTTTCTAGTCATCATAATTGACAGGAAGCCAGAGTTTTACAGGTTGTTAGGCAGTAGTCCACTGGAAGTTACAGAGTTTAGGAACCTGCATCAGTAAAATACAGCAATGAGAGAGAGAGAGAATACAAACATACCTTTTGAAATATGGAGCTAATTGATTTCTAAGATTTTTCCACACGGTGTCTTCTAAATGCAGAGAACATCTGCACTGTCAGCACTGGGAAGATGCAAGGCTTGTCTCTATCATACCAGTCTCTAAATAAACCTCACAAGCTGCCTTCTTTCTGAGCATAAAAAGAATTCCTGATGAGTGTGGACCAAGCATACCTTTGCACTTAGACACACGAAACTGTCCTTGCTCAAGCCATAGTCATTTAAGTGAGCTTATTTGCACAAAACCAAACTGAGTGCTTACAGGTAAGTAAGGCACTGAAAATGCTGACAATGGAAAGGCTGGAGGGCCTTAAGAACTTTTTGTCAAACCTCTGAACTGTCACATAGGATGTTTTATTTCACTCTTTACCATAGACTGAGTAGTTTGATATTGTATGGTTGACTTCATTTTGCCATGTTTCTTCCTATAAATAAGAAGTAACAACCATGATCCTCAATCTAATCAACTTTAGGCATGATCTTTGCAGAAGCAGAAAAAACCTTGTGCTGAGTATTTGAATACACACTTGACTTTTCCAAATGTAAAAGGCAGACTTAACAGGTGGAGCTGGGGAGGGGGGAGAGGAGGGAGGAGCAGAGAGGGGAATCACCTCTGTTTTTGTGGAGTGCAATAAATGATCCAAGACAAGCCTCACACATAAGGGGAACCATTTATCTTCACTTAACTGTCACTTTCAGACCTATGTCTACCCCTATTCTTTAAGCTCCACTATATATAAACAGTAAATTATTGATAATATGAACCAGCAGGATTTATACCTTCCCTAGCAAAAGTCAGTGGCAGCTTGTGAGATAGCTTTGCAGTGGGCTACCTCTGGCAGTTTACCATCTAGAGTGTGTGTTTGAAGTATGTTGTTTTGAGGGATTTTAAGTTGTAAGGGTGGATGAATACTTACTGTTCACTTAATCTCACCTGTCAGAGGTGGGTTACCAGGCAGGATGGATCTTAGGCTCTGACCTGCTAGGGCTAGCCACACTTGCGACTATATTGAGTGGACCTGAGACATGAAACAATTTCTGTAAATCACAAGGCAAAGTGCTTTTTAATCGAAACAGAAAAAGAAACAGGAGGAGAGAAAACTTATCTGATGATTATGTTTAAGAGAGCAGGGAGCAAAGGAAAGAGACACAGCGCAAGAAAGGAGCTAGTGAAAAGCCATTGCTTCCTTCAGGATGCACAGCAGTGTTTGCTGTGGAGGCAGGAACCAAATTCTTCTTCTTATAATCAGCATAATCCACCAGAAATAATATATAATTCCCTGTAACTGAACGGCTGTCTCACAGATGGATGGTGTAATGTGTCCCCTGTTTCCCTTGCTTCCTCTCTCTTCCTTTCTTTCCCTCACTGGAAGTTCCTGTAATTGTCACTTTGTAATGTATATTCCAGCACATGGACATGCAGAATGAAGGTTGCATGCTCATTTTGCACTATAAATGATGTGTACTGCCTTGTGTCACAAACAGTAAATCCTTTATACCAGAAGTCTGCTCATTTTCACACCATTCACTTGTTCAGTAACAGTTGTCCAGATTTTTTAATTCATCTCCTTACACTAATCCAGCAACTGCTGGCCTTAGACAGGTGCAGGGATCAAACAGTCTCAATAAACTGAAACATCTGGCCTGGATATGATAATAGGTCCTTTTACTCTCCAAAGCAGAGGGGGAATGCAAAGTTTTCAAATGTTAAATCATGCAATTAGCCCTTGTAATATTCTTTTTTTAAAAAAAAAGTGAAACAATAGCATTTTCTATTCAGGGTTTCGCTCATTGCATAGGCTCTGCTCTCCTCTGTAGTGCAGGAGATGACAGGCCAAAAAGGTTAAAACCTCATCTACTAATAACAAAATGAAACCACTCAAAAGACACAGTCCAGACCTGCCTCTCTTCCCTCACAATATAAATGTTCAGTCATGTCAAGAGGCCCAGCCATGTGCTAAGCCAAAAACTAATTCTGTAGAAAAGTTTGTGAGGGTCTATGCCCCAGAGAGTGGAAAAATCCCTGTACAAGCCCAGTTTTGTGAAGCCGGGTGATTTCCAGCCATGTGAAAGCTGGTAGCAGAACAGAGCTAGTTGCAGACCATCACCCCATTATCTGGATGACACTGGGAGGCAGTTGTCCTCACTCTCCTTCCAGTGCAGAGACTACTGTCAGAGCTAGAAAAAAAACCTTTCAAACTCTGCAAATGCCTGCAGGAGTACTTCTGTGTAAGGTTGTCCATTTTTGGAGCAGTTCTCACTACACTTGTGCCTGGGTTTGGTTAGGCTGAACCCAGGGTTGGAAGGCTCATCATGCTCTCCTGCAGGCATTGTTCCCAACTACCATCTCTGGGTTGTACATGGCTGCCTCAATGCTCCTCAGACCAGAGTCAAGACCTTCTGCAGAAAAGAAGAGCTGTCAGAAACTTATATGATTAAGACTAAAAGAATGTTATCTTCTGGCAGACCATGTGTGTGGTCAAGTAGTAGTGACAGGCATGTTCCTATGCTTGTATTGGAAAATAAATTTCCATCTCTTGTTCAAAAAGTTCTCCATCTTCTTGATGAAAATTCTTTGGCTTGACTAAATAAAATTCTTTTTTAAAAAGTTTCAAACAGGCCTCACCTTGACTACTGACACTCATTAAATCTCATGGGAAGAGTTGGTATTTTTATCCAGTATCACAGCCAAACTACAGTCTTGGTAACTCTGCACCGAAAAAGGTTTCCTTTACACTTGGAGCTGAACATGGCATGCTCTCTTGAGTAAACAGGAATGTTCATCTTGGGTAAGAGAATCTTGGAAAATAGTCCTGGGTCCCACTCCAACATTTGCCTCAAGTTTCCTGTGAGGTGTGAATGCTGGACTTTCAGAAGTGTTGTGAGACTTCTGGGTACACTTTGTTTAGCATGTTTGGGCCCAGGCTTCCAGAGGTATGTTCACTTCTTCTTACACATAATCCAGCCTTAGAAACCCCTTTTGACAACCTAACTTTATTTGTGAAGAGACTTCTCTTGAAAATATTGCCTTTAAACTTTCATGGCACTGTCTTCCAGAAAAACTGGAATTATAATAATAATATAGTGTATAGGCTCTAGATTGCCTACAATGTAGACAGTTTATATAAGACAATGATATCTATATAAATATGATATAAAGGGCTGGTTTGATGAAAACAAATAAAGTGCTCCTCTTCACTTGTGCAGCCTTGGGGACAGAGACTGAATGCATCACATAAGTCAAGGCCATGGTCTGCATTTCAATGCATGACTGTTCAAAGGTCATGAGCCTTCAGCTAAAAACACCCTATATCACTGTAATGAGGATGAGCATATAGGTTTCCCTCCGTCACTATATGTTGACAGTCTCTGGCAGCTGTAACAGACCCGGATTCTCTTCCTGGAGTTGATAAAAGGGCATGAACCAGGCAATGAGGAACTCAGGGAAACTCCTTAGTTTTCTTGAATTCTTACATAGATTTTCTTTAAGGGCATCAAACTTTGACAAAAGGCATCTCTAAAAACGTGCTAAGTGACTGCTCATCTGTGTTAATGGCATCTGTGGGAGGTAAATGAGAGATTGAAACTGACAAACTTAGAGTTAAGTGAGTACCAGACTTGAGAAACAATGTTTGTAGGTCAGAGTCAGGCTTAAAGTAGACACAGAAAGACGCTTTAACTCAGACCAGGGCTCCTAAATGAGAAATAAAATGTATGGCGGACCTTGGACTAGACAATGAGGTTTACTGGGGTGAGAGGAGTGCTGTGCAAAAGAGTCTCTTTGTGCTCCCAGTGGTGTCACCCTCACCTTGGTGCAATGCCTGGGTCAGACCCGGAACCAGCTACTGCATTCAGCATATGAGGGAGTCTGGGTTAAATCCTAAAAGGCAAGATTGCAATAGGCATCTCTTCCACCAGACCATAAGTAGAAGAGGGTAGTCAGAAATCAACCACCTTACTGTTGTATTCCTTCCTTTAGGAATCAGAGGATGTTGGATCAGAGGTTTGTGACCTTAGTACAGATGCTGGAAAGAAATTTATTGCAAAGGGCAGATGGTATGTCCCTGTGTTATCTCTGCTACTCACAGAAGCCAAGAAAATTCTTGTGATTTTTGAAGGAATTATACAATTAAGGGAAAAAAATCTGTATTGGTACACATACAGCTGATCTCTCAAAGCATTTTAGCTATACAAATGTTGATTTGAATCTTAAGTTTCTCAAGTTGTATTCACAATTACACTTGTAATGATTTGTTTTGGAAACACATACAAAGAAGTCAGAATTGTGTACACCTTTAATTCTCCGATTTTGTAGCATTTCACCTTCCTATAAGTAAGCCAAAAATTTTCAACTTCTCACAAATCTACCAATTTATTTATTGCTACGGGGTAATGAGATTCAACACATCATTTGCCGGTTTCTGAGATCAATCTGCAAATCATATGCTTACTTCAAATAGATTAAGTGTTCAAAACCAAAGGCCTATGGCCAAATTTAAATTCTTTGTGGAGGAAATTTATGTCTCAGGGATGTTAGTCAGCACTGGTGATAATGTCTAAGAAAAGGGCAGTAGAACAGTACAGTTTGTGCAAAAGCCAGGGAAAAATATAATTATTCTTCAGTCACAGTGGATGAGGATGTAGAAGTTCAGCTTCTCTGATCTGGTTAATGGAAGTTGCAGAGTCAGGAAAATTTATCAAAGCTGTAGAAAAGTGTGTGCAAGCACACACACAAGTAGTTGTCTCTAGAAAAACATCTTTTACTACAAGAAAACAGAAACCAGGACTTGATTCACTAATTGTAGTGGCATTTCCCAGCACTTGCCTATAATTCTGTAATTTACCACATGAACACATCTTATACACAGAGGAATTGCTTGATTTCACTTGACTTGTTTGTAGATACAAAACCCCCACACACCATAAATTATATTTCATATTTATTATTGATTGTTATGTTTAGGTGTAAAATAGAACCAAGGCAGAGATGCTTTTTGTTTGTATAGCAGCTAAATTTGAGAGCGTTTCATGAATTCAGTATTCCTTTTGACATGTTAGATACTCTGATTTGTTTAGCCCTACCACCATGTCCTTACAAGTCTTCAATTCAGATGCTCACTTCTAGTACACTAAATCCATCCTATATGTCTGTTATAAATAGGATACTGCATATACAGCAAATGCAGCCCCCATTACACACCCTTGCATGATCTCTTCAAATAGCATGCATATTCTCACGCTATATTTAGTGCTACATCCACGGTAACATAGCACCACATCATTATACACAAAATGTCTTCATAAAAAATCCCCAACATTGGAGCAGAGAAATGATTGAATACATTGAAGTCTACCAAGCCACAAAGTCCTAGCAAATGTTTTATTTGATTCAGTTTAAATGCAATTACACAAATTTTTAAAGTTTTTCCTAGTTTGTGAAACTCCCAAGCAAATTCAAGTTACAACAAACCTTTATCATACCAGGTATGTCTGATGTGTCCTACTACATATTTTTAAGCATTCAGCTTATCAACCTGCACTTAAATTTTCAAAACCCTACAAATTTTTTTTAGGAACACATTAATAAATGGACAAATACTTGGAAAATTTAGTTGTAAGCCATGGGAAAAACATGGAAACATCTTCAAATACCTGGCTTCAGTGGCAGATATGGATGACCTGGAGATATGCTCCTATTGAACATCTGTTCTTTTGATAAACTTAGAATCACAGAATAGTTTGGGTTGGAAGGGACCTTAAAGATCATGTAGTTCCAACCTCCCTGCTATGGACAGGGACACCTTCTGGTAGACCAGGTTGCTTAAAGACTCATCCAACCTGGTCTTGAACACTTTCAAGGACGAGGCACCCACAACTTCTATGGTCAACTTGTTCCAGTGCCTCACTGCTCTCACAGTAAAGAATTTCTTCCATAAAATTCACCTGCAGAACAATGAAGCTGCTAATCTCTTCATACCTTTACTTTATATTTTCTTTTTTAAAAAAATTTTCTTTCAATCTATTTTCAGTCTTTCTGTCATAACTTTAACTATTAAGTTTGTGATAAACAACTGTGTAAAAAAATGTCATTGCCAATATTACTCCAGATAGTGCTTCTACATTTGAATCTAGCATCATGAATGAGCTGTTCAGATAATTTTTACTTATGCATGTTCTGTCCTCTGATCTGAACTTGGAACTATATGGATCAACAACTGGCAACTTGCACACCTAGTAAAGATGGAGTAGTCAATAAAAATTGAGTAGTAACCTCTTTCCAACCCCCAAGTAAGAAATCTGGACCAGGATGCCGCTGATAGGTATTACATCAAAATAAAATAAGTACTGAAAAAGACACGAATATGAGAAGAGGTACAGCAATACAGCACTGGCAGACACAGCAATCTACAGACTGAGCACAACAGATGTTTGTTATCAGCTGGGTTTTTCCCCCCTTGTTGTAGGTATCACAAACTAAAGGAAACTTAAGAGGTCTCAAGGAGGATAATAACATGGATATATGGAAGCTTCCCTAACATGGATAACTACATGGTCAAGAGCATGTTGAAACTGAGCATGTGATGGCAGTAGGGTGCAACTGGAGAAGAAAGTTTATATTTTGAGAGTGATTAAGAACTGTTGAGGCGGGATAAAAAAAGCCCAGGAAGAGTCCTGAGTTTCAAGCATTTAATACATCAGAAAACATGGGGAATTGATGGGAGCTGCATAGGGAAATGCTGTCTGGGGAACTTGACACGATAAGAAAATGGTCATTACAGCAACACTGATGAGACAGGATAGTGTTTTTCTTCAAGACCAGACACCCTGGTTCCGGCCAGGACAGGGTTAATTTCTGCCTTAGCCAGGAGGGGGCATGGCTAGGACCCAGAAGTTATTTTACACCACCACACATCATCTTCAGGGGACAGGGAAAGGGCTCTGAGCAATCATGTGTAAATCGCTTGCTTTTTTTTCTTATAAGCTCTGTCATTAGAATTATCGCTGTTACAGCGATTGTTGTCTTATTGATTTGCTGTTTCCAGTGAATTGCTCTTATCTCATCCCATGATCTTTCACATTTGTGCCTCCATTTCTCTCCAGTCTGCTGCAGGGTAGGAAGAGGGAGAGTGCAAGGGGGGAATGAGTGAGTGGCGTATGGTTTGGAGTGGTTCAGTGGGAACACTAAATTGGGGAATACCATCTCCAAACCATGACACCAGGTAGAATAATTCTGCAGTGATGAAAGTTGTATGGTAAGTCTTTATTTTTTATAAATCATACAGAAAAATGTCATCAGCTAAGGTACTCCTCTGCAGCACCTTAAGACAGCTGAAGTCCAGATGTTTTCTCTCCACTTACCGACACTACAGTGCATGAAGCTTCACAGTGTGGTTCTTCAGGAAACCAACCTAACTGAAAATTAAATCTTCCAAAAACATCAGTTTTGTCCTGAAAGCAGTATGACTCACTGAGCTGCCTGACATGCTTGGACCAAAGCACAAACAGCATAACAGAGGGAGGAAGAACATGGTACTGGAGTCAGAGTGGGTACAGTAGCAACCAGGAGACTTGGGGTATGATATTTTGCACCCACTCCTCTGCTGAAAGCTGGGAGAAGTGTAAGGCTGAGAACAGAATTGATCACAGGACAATATGCTACCATGGAACTAGAAAAGGTGTAAAAAGTAAAAATGAAAAGTTGTTTTTTAGTTAGATAAATCCTGAAACAGTGACTAAACACCCATTATGTGTTATAGGAGAGAGAAGACAAGATTTGAACATGGGCAAGAGGAGACAGGTAACCAATTACAAGGTAGATATGTATGTTATTGTTTAAGATGTCACTGCCCTGAAAGTAGTAGTTAGAAAGATGGATTTCTTAGTTCCTACATGCAGTCCCTTTTCCTTATAGCCATAATATTACCTTACCTCTTGTTCCCATTACTAATGTTTTCTTAAAAGGCTGTTGAGAAGAATCAGTTAAAAGCCCCAGATTTCCTGTTATTATTGCTGTAATTTCTTCTCTTTGGTTTTTGCAAGAAGCCTGTTTTTAAAATGTTTTCAGCTGCTCCAAAAACAACTTAGATTGGGCTTAAACTCAATTCTTCTGGTAGTTAATTCCACTCAGAGACTTCATCCAGTCATGCTTTTTCCTTAGCTACAAGGAGTTTTATTAGGCACCATTAGCTTTGTTGTCTCAAAAGAAACCCTGCTCCAGCTGAAATGGTTTCTAAAATACTCAAGATTTTTCATGGAGGCAGAGAAGAGACCTTTAAATTTGCCTCAGAAACAAGGAAGCAAATAGTTCTGTGGAACACACACATACCGTGGTCCCATAAGTGGTCTTCCATGAGTGTATATTGTCAGACATCAGTACCCTGGTTCATCGGTTACCCTTGATCCAAAAAAACAGTCTCATTCATAACATATTTTCAGAACACACAAACACATTTGTTTATCAAAAACCGTCCTTCAAATGCTCACTCAGTCTATTTTTAGGGCAAGAAGAATTCACTATAACCGACCCATTCATATTATAGAATGAATTCTGAGGGGGTTTTTTGTGGCATCTGGAAAGTCTTGTGTGCATGACTGAAAAACACAAGTAGAAACTGAGCAGACTTCAGTAGCTGAAATCATGTTAAGAAACTGGTCCTTTCACTTTAACATCTGTAATCAATTTGTCCAAATAAAATATAGTATGGACATCCGAGTTGTAAACTTGTACTCAAATCTCAGATTTAAAATACAGAACTATCTTGCCACTATCTCTCACATATTTCTTGGGCATAATACGACTTTTCTTCACTTCAGGATCCCAGTGCACTGGATTATGAACCAGCTGTGCTTCCCAATCAAGCACCCAGAGCATGAACAGTGCCCTCAGTATCAGCTCTCAGTTGCAGAAAGCACACACAAGGGCATAGGCAGAGAGTTGCTGCTGAAAGTCTCATGTTCAGCTGCAGCAATTCATCGCAGTCTCTCTCTTGTGTGTGTGTGAACCTTATTTCCAGATAGCAAATTGTAGTCTGGCAATATTAAATCTCTTAGCTAACAATGTCTAGACAGAGGTGGTACGAGAATCTGCTACGTCCTAGGGATATCCAAGACTGTTACACAGGAACAAGGCTGAGGACCTCCTAATGCCTAAATGATTTATGATGCTCCTATTCAGCCTCTTGAGCACATAGGATACTGTCCCAGAACCTCATCATAAGAAACTCCAGGCAAAAATATTTTCTCTTGCTAAAAATGAAAATACAGGTAGTTTTTTCACTTTATGGGTTTTTTGTTTTGTTTTGGTTTTGTTTTTTTTTTTTAAACGTGAAGACGGGCTGGATGAGGAAGGAGATTTATCAGTGCCATGTGGAAAGACTGACTGTTGTATCATCTTGGCACAAACAGTATAACATCCAGCCATGAGAAGCAAAGCTTTATCAAACTAAACCTTATCATCTTGTCAGCTAAACATTTTACTGCAAGACTAAATCTAAAAGAAAAAAGTTCTGTTTTGCACTTGCTATTGCTACTCAATGGGTCATCATTCTTAAGTTAACTAATAATAGGTCTTCTTCAATTTTCAGGTCTCCAAGAATCCTTCCTAAGGCTGTTCTTGGCTTGGACACAAGGGGTTTTGATTCTTGACCATGATACAAGCCACAGAGTACAGAGGGATATTTCGTGCTCTATGATTTTGGGACCAAAGTGATGCTTTCAGACTGCCTGTTACGGCACTCAGGTTCAAAAGGACTGTTTCAGCTGCCAACTGTCTAAGACTGCCAGATGCTGGATGAAGAAAGTGGACATCATACATGGCTTATACATACAGCTATGTGCACTTCAGATACAACCTCTCTCTTTCCCCTGTGTGGTAAGGAGCTCATTGTACTTGGTAGCTAGGGTTGTTTGCACATATGGTTGTCTCTTCTTGACCAAAGGCACATCTCTGGCCATTGCAATCTCTGCATTAGGGTGTCTGTGGATAGCTTATAACAATTAATGCCTTGGTGGCTCCATCCACATAACTCATGCCAAATCTACTTGCAGCTGCAAATGTAAGACATCATTAATTAAAGACAAAAAGTCCTACAGATCTTCAGACAGAAGGACCTGAGGGAGTCCAACATGATCATTATTATGATCACAAAGTCAACATCACATATTCAGTGATGAAAGCCTCTCGGAGTAGTAATGCAAACCTATTGTTGGAATTAACACTCCCGCTCAAATTTGATAGTGCCCTTTGTAGAGGATTTTCATTTGTATTCACAGAAAAACATAAATAAGTGCTCAGGCTGGCCAATCTATTTCCTCTGTAACTGGCAGTATTCACAGTCACTTTATTGTGTGAAATAATGTCTTGGTTTTTCCCCTCTTTATCTTGCTTGTGCCTGACCTTCCATTAAAAGTTGCTTGGAAACTGCTTAGAGAATAGTCGGTGGTGCTTCTTATTGCTATCTTCCTTTTGTGATTTCTTTGCTATTCCATCTTTTTGTATTCCTTCCCTGAAGCTTTTTAAGCTAGATGAAGATGAAAAGAAACCAGAGAATCAAAGCCTAATATTTTTCTTTTTAAAAGGAACAGGAAAACCATTCTCCCTGTATACACTGACGCACTAAAGGAGAAAGAAATGCTCTCCTAATAAATGGTCCAGCAGGTCTTTAACCCATATGTTATTATCAAGTGGTTTACACATTCTCTTTAGCACTTTGGTAATTAAAATTGGGATATATAAAGGAAGTTGTATCCCTAAACACACCTTGCAATTGCAATTTTACAGAAATGATGGAAAATGGGAACCACTGTTACAACCATTTTACCAGGGAGGCTTTGTAAGGGTAGTTAGAGCTGTCTCCTAAAAGAAGGCTGGAGAAGAAGTGGTTCAGAGGATTAACCACTGGACAGCAGTGGCCATGGTGGATAGTAGGAATTTAAGCAGTGGGCTGACGGAAGGAATGATTTCCCTCTCCTCCGCTATTGTAAGACTACATCTGGAATTGTCAGGGACCTCCTCAGGGACCAGAAGCAGTGAGGGATCTCCTAGGGTGACAGGGCAGGACTTGTTAGCCAGAGCTGTTTCACTACCCCAGCCAGGAGCAGAGCAACCCCAGCCCTGGGCACCGAGTACAGTCAGTCTGCAACTAGTCCAGCGAAGGACTAACAGGACAGTGTGAATGCTCCACACACCTAAAGGAAAGACTGAGAGAGATGTGTTTTTCTGGCCTGGAGAAGGTAAAGCAAGCAGGTGAATCTAACAGCAGTCTTTTACCAGTGTATCTATAGGGGATTATGGAAATGATAGAGGCTGAGATGTAAACGAAAGGACAAGAGACAAGTTACAACAATGGAATGGGTGACTGGATGCTAGGAAAATATCTTTTGTGACAAGCACTGACACACTTATCCAGAAAAGCTGGTGAATCTCCATCCTTGAAAATTTGGCCTGATGAAGCCCTGAGCAACTGTTCTAACTTTGAAGGCAGCCCTGTCTCTAGCACAAAAGTAGACTACATAACCTTTAGCCAGCCTAAATTTATTCTACATTCTCAGAGAATTGTATTTGCTGTGACAAACTAAATTCAGACACACTTCTGAGTAGATGGTCTCTGGTGGGAAGGCTGTCCACTTCAGATTTGTCACTGAACATACAAGAGTCATATGAGAGAAAGTGATTTTATTTCATAGCAAAGGATCTCACTGTGCTGTGCACAAAGTTTCAGACTTCAGCTTTTGGCCATGTGCTTGCACAGTACATCTGTACTGGGACATTAAAATGTCTCCATACAGGCCTAAAGGTCTAAATAGTTTTTCTCCCACAAATATTTTGTCTTTATTCACCCTGAACTTCATGATTGCTCAAATGCAGGTTGGTGTTAGGACATTGTGACTGTCATGGACAAGTAGCATGATACTGGAAAGAAGACATAGTGAAACCTGCATCTGACTTTATTAAATTCATGGCAAAACTCCATTTTTGTCTTAACATTTCTGCTCTTGTTTACAAACTTCTGTTTGTAACTACTACTAAAAAGGATAATGAAAATACACAAACTTTATAAATTAAGAGGAAGTACTTATTTTTGAGTCTCTGTTTCAGTTTTTTCTGTAATAATGATGATGCAACAACGTTAGTATACTTTCAAGGTGTATTCTTCAAAAACATAACATTTTGAAATGTTATTTATCATGTCCATATTGCCTCATTTTCCTTTTGCAAAGAGAAAGTGCAAAATATGGCACATATATTGCTTTCTTGAAGGTTTCTCACCAGTATACACATTTCAGTATGATTTAGCATGTAGGAATAAGAGAGAAAGTTTGACCAGGAAGCAGTCCTTCTGTAAGGGAGTCTGCAAGTACCACTATGAAGAACTGAAGTCAGAAAATGTATTTACTTCTTTTTCCCAAATTTTACTCATTGTGTCCTTTATTTAATGCTTCTGAGCATGGTTCTTCGTTCATCACAGTCTGATCAGCTTGCAAGCAAAAGGTCATATCAATTCACAGATGTTAACATGCAGCTCTTATCTATTTCAATCCAGAAATTCCAGGAAATTATCACATGGAATTCTCTGCATGCCCCACTAGAGCACTATCTTTCAGACTAATCTGTAAGATAGTGGTTGGGGTCAGAACTACATGTATTAAAGTGTTTATTTCTCAAGAGAGAAGTACAACTCATTGACTCTTGGAAAATTATATTTTATTTTCTAAGTTGCTCTAGTTTTGCTCTCTTCTATTATCCTTAGGTTTCTTTATAGCTGATTGAGTTACCTTATAATTATTTTAATAAGTGGGCACATTGCTGGCCAAAGTTCTTATTAACACCACAGTCCAATTCTGACTTGAATATGAAGACAGATTTTTACCCACAAAATACTGCAGGGATACTGTTCTGAAAAAACAGGCAGTAATGCCTTATTGATTCTAAGTATTTGAAGAACATACTGTCACCTTTATAATACCTTCAAGTATTATATTATGTATATATATCCTTTGCAAGGGGAATATATGAATCCTAGACTTACTCCTCTGCACACAACTGGCAACAAATTTTGTAAGCAGCTTTTTTTAATTTTTTTTTTATTATTTTTTGTGAAAACAAAGCAAAGATCTATTGCAAGCTAGGGGCACCCACTGTTAGGAGACCTGTGAACAGACTTCTCTTAGTTTGGAAATTAAATTTGTTATTTACTGCCCCATATAATTAATTTGAGTACCTTCTAAGTACATCCCACCTGGTTCCTGACAGTGGCTATGCTCAGGTAACCACAGAGACGCATCACCACCCTTGCCCAAGACCTTGGCAGGACAAACAACTGGCATAACATGGAGGAGCAGGACCTGTGTCAGTAGAAATCATTGACCATCTCCATTCTAGGATAAAGTCTAACAAGAAAACACAAAGAATTTATGCAGTTAGGCACGTCCTGCTTCACAGAGTAGGGGACTCAGTGTACTTCCATGTAACCACCCTTTCCCAGTCACCCTTTCTCCTGACCATGCTATACCGCCTCGCCTCGCCCCGCCTCGCATTTGCATTTCACCGGGACTGTCTCACTGTTCTCGTTGCAAGCTCAGCTTCAAAGCTTTTCCCTGGACATGGCCCACGTGCACAGCAGTGGCCACAGCTGAGCCTCCCTCTCATTTGAGTATTTCCTCTACTTGCTTGTTGACATGCCCTGGGGAGAATGGAGAGAGTGTTTGGCTTGGGTGGTCACCTGGCATTTTGATGGCTCCTTTGATGTCAAAGCATGAGAGAGCAAGGAGCAGGTAATAGTGGGTCTCAAACCACCCTCACTTAAAGACCCTCTGTTTGCTATTCACTGAAGCTGGTACCACATTAACCTATTGCTCTTTGGGACCCCTATTCTGCAATGTACTGAATCTCTGCAGATTGCAGATGCATTTACCTGTGGGAACTGGAGAAGTGTTTCAGGCCAAGTCCAGGACAGATACCTCTCCTGCCGGCTAAATCCACAAAGGACTCATCAACCTGGAAGAACACGGCTTGTACAAGGTTCTTTGAACTCCAGAGTTAGGTATCCCTCCTAATTAATGATCATTTCACACTGTCTTCAAAAGCCATTGGATTTTGATTAGTCAGCAAATAAAAATGGCTTAATTTTCTTCTCTGGGCACATATTTCCTCTGTCTCCTTAGCACTTAATTGAGTAGGTGAATAATAGCCCGTGCACTTTAATAAACTGTGTAGGGAAGGCAATACCAGCCTGGTCACCAAGAGAACATAACTGCACTTAGCCAAACTAATCCTCCAAAATGAGAGAGAAGCTAGATCAGTGCTGTTACATGGAGCCCTGGTAGATCCTGTACAGCTGGAGACTTGAAAGCATAGCATGTAACTTGCCTTTGCTGGAATATTTCAGCCCACTTCTCTGTGCAGATCTCAGTCTAGATGCTGTTTGTATTGGGTTTTCTGTGGCCAGGTTTTGGTTGCAGCAGCGGGGCTGAGGAGGAGGCTTCTTTGAGAAGCTGCTGGAAGTTTTCCCCATGTCCAACAGAGCTGATGCCAGCCAGCTCCAGGCTGGGCCCGCTGCTGACCAAGGCCAGGCCAATCAGTAGTTAAGGAACGCCTCTGTGATAACATATTTAAGAAGCAAGGAAAATAAAAGAACTTTAGCTTGAGATGAAGATGGCTGCTGGAGACAATGCAAACACCAAGGTCCATGCAGGAGGGGGAGGAGGTGCTTCTGGCACCAGAGCAGAGATCCAGCTGCAGCCCATGGTGAAGAACAATGTGGAGCAGCTGTCCCCCTGCAGCCCACGGAGGACTACAGGGGTGCAGAGATCCACTTGCAGCAGGGAGCAGGTCCTGGCAGGGAGCTGTAGCCCATGGGGAGAGCAGCCCACACTGGAGCAGGATTCTCCTGTTAGGACTTGTGGCCTGTGGGGGACCCACACTGGAGCAGCCTGTGCCTGAAGGACTGCACCCTGTGGAACGTGATCCGTGTGGCAGCAGTGTCTGAAGAACTGTAGCCCATGGGTGGACTCTCACCAGAGCAGTTTGTGAGGGACTGTCTCCCGTGGGAGGGACCCCGTGGGATGCAGGGGAAGGACTCCTCCCTAAGCAGAATCAGGGAACAACAGCTGACCGTAACCCACCTCCCTGTCTCCCCACACTGCTGGGGGAGAGGAGGTTAAATGTGAAGGAGGAGGGAGTGAGGGGAAAGGTATCTCTTATTGTTTCTCAATCTTTAGCTCTGCTGTTGTTAGTAATAAATTTAACTGTTATCCCCACGTGGAGTCTGTTTTGCCAGTGATGGTGATTAGCAAGGAATCTTTTATGGTCCTTATCTCAACTGATGAAGCCCTTCGTTATATTTTCTCTCCTCTATTGTTTGCAAGGAGACTGGTTGTAGTGGGGCCCTGGCATCCAGCCTGGTTTAAAGCACTATACTGTTATAAGAGGGAAACAGGCAATATATTCTTGTTTCTCCTTAGCCAAATGTGGAAGTACTCGCCTTTGGACAAGTCTAGGCTCTAACATAACTTACAGACAGAGATCTGCACATCAATGAGATGCCCTTTCTTTTATTTGTTATTACCCTTAAGGTGTTGTGCATTTCAACAACAAAATTTTTCAAGGGCAAAACAAGGGCAGGAGAAGTCCCCCAAATGTTTCGCAGTTCTCAGCACTATGGTTAGGCAACACATATGTGAGACAGTGAAGGAACATGCCAGCCACCTCAGCACACATGTCAGGTAAAATACAGCACGTGAAATCAAATGGGCATTAAATTTGTACTGCATGGAAGATGTCAAGAACAGGGAGTACTGGTTATCCTCCAGTCCATCTTGATACATTTGCCCTCATTAAAATACTGCCAGGAGAGAAAACTTGCTGTCATGATTTCCAATGATGTGCTGAGTTCAGAGGAACAATCTAGAGGAAGGAAAGCTTTCAGCAAGTGCCGCTTTTGAACAGTCTTGTCCTTGGAGTGTATTAAGGCATTGTATATATTAAGTGTAAATAGATCCACCTACATATAATGAAATTGACATGAAGAGGTTCTGAACTTGCTTCCACAGCACTTAAAACATACCTTCAGCTTTTATAAGCATGAAAGGTGTTTTTGTCACTAGCTTCAGGCAAGATCTGAATACCAAACTCTTTGAATGTAGCAAAACACATGCTGTGATTCAACAAACAAAAATATTTTTAAACACATTCTGGAATCCATTTTATTGTTGTTTTGTTTACTGGATTGCAATAGAAACATCTGAAGTTTTCATGGGAAGGCAATGATTGGGAGATGTTTTGTTGTCAGTGACAGTTTTGCATCTCTTCAAATTTATTAAAATACTAGAAACAAAAAGCTGTGAGGCATCTCTTTGAAAAAAATTAATAGTTCCTCATAAATAGCCACCAGAATACAAGGTTAATTGACACCCACTAGCACATCATGGACACAGCCATGAACATCTCCCCTTCATGCAGGCTCCCATTTATACCCAGGTGGGCAGAGAAATCATCTCTTATGTTTTTCCACTCTTCCAAGCAGGGATCCCTACAACATAAACCATTTGTCTGCTCTGGAACAGTGTAAAACAAGTTAGTAACAGTTTCCTTTATACATGTTGGCATTATGAAGACGATCTGGCAATATTGGTGTGCTTTCTACTTAATTTTGCTTCATAAAATCCTGACTGCATAATAAAATTAGGTGACTCTTTAATCTTCTTTTGCAAATTTTGCTTCAGAAGTTTTCCCGTGATGGATAGAGCCAAGAAGATAAGTAAGACCTGATTAAACAGTGTTTACCTCCTAGTAGTACTGTTTGACATGGATTCTTAAATACATTACGGTCTAAATATAGAAATGTTGAAAGCTATTCACAGGATGAAGTGAGGTTACAATGCTGCTGTTCTATGGCCCAGATCCTACCAAGGCTTTTTTTTGGTTCTCAAGCCACTTTAGGCACACAATATGACCCACAGAAATCAAGTGAAGCAACATTAAAACTAGTGGGGACAAAAAAGCATAAAAAGTAAAAATTAATCTGAATGACAGAAACTTTTGTCAAGATCTTTCTTGGCACAGTAGTTATAGTTGAAAAGTAGATATATACACAAGTGTATATCAACATATACACAAGCATCTACCATTTAGGTTCATGAAATTAAACATGCTTGTGAGTGTAGCCAGGCCCAGGACCTCGGTTTACCAATCCTTCAGGAGAAAAGCAGGCTTCCTTTTGCTTTATATTCAGCACTAGCTGCACTACCAATGACAGAAATTCCAAAATAACTGCACTCTGCACTCAGTGAAAAAAAGCTAGGAAAGGTTTCAGCAGACCAACCACAGTTTTCTGCAGTAAACTCACCACGATTCCCACAACTGTCACTTTTCTTCTGTATAATTAATTCAGCATTACAAACTGCACAATACTGAATGGTTCTATGTTCACAGGGCACTGCTTTTATTTATGTCCCCACAACACTGAAGGATTGAGAAACTAAGAATGAGAGAGCAGGTATATGTCTGGAGGCACTGGTGTGTCAGAGTAGGAATAAAATTTGCTGTCACATGGTGTCCTGTCATGCATTAACTTCACATAGCAATACCTCCTTTTTGAAACAAATGTAATCCTAGACCATCAGTGTTTTGATTGTTTTGAATAACTTTGAAGTCCTATTTTCAATTGATTTCATATCGCCCTGGCTCAGACCAAAAGTTCTGCTTAAAGGCAAAGAGAATGATTATTAGCTCTGTGAGTCTCATGCTTAACCTAAATTGTTTGATCTCACTTGCAGAAATATCATAATTTCTGCATTGTTCAAAAACTACCATATATTTTTCCCTAAAAAAATTACGCCAGTGGATGGTTCCTTATTTCCATATTACTGCTAATGATAAAAGCAATTGTAGGTGCTATTAGGTCTGTGTGACCGGGACTGTTTTATTTTCCCCAATGCAATCTCAGATCAATCTTTAGCTGGCATACCCAACATGCGTTGTTTAGCCTGGAGAAGAGGAGGCTCAGGGGAGACATTATCACTCTCTACAACTGCCTGAAAGGAGGTTGCAGCCATGTGGGGGTCGGTCTTTTCTCCCAGGCAACCAGTGACAGAACGAGAGGACACAGTCTCAAGCTGTGCCAGTGGAAGTTAAGGCTGGATGTTAGGAAAAAAATTCTTCACAGAAAAAGTGACTGGCTATTGGAATGGGCTGCCTAGGGAGGAGGTGGAGTCATCATCCCTGGAAGTGTTTAAAAAAAGACTGTATGAGGCACCTAGTGCCATTGTTTAGTTGATGAGATAATGCTAGGTAATAGGTTGGAATTGACGATCTCCAAGCTCTTTTCCAATCTGGTTAATTCTGTGATTCTGTGATGTTAGTCAACCCGGGGAATACTTGTTGCTCTTCTGTCACTGGAGTGACCTCTTGCTTTGGTTTAAAATATTTGCTACTGTCACTCATGGATGACAAATATGCTGATGTTCCCATTGGTAATGTCCTCATTGCCTCAAGATTTGGAAGGGTATGATGTGATATTTTTCCAAAGTTTATTAACAATATTCCTTTTGTGAGTGCTTTCCATTAGGGAAAAGAAAAGAAGAAAGCAAAATGGTAGAATGGCAAGATGCACTTACATCCTGTGCTAAAGAGTTATCTTTATTTCTTCTCATTACTAAGGCACACAGAGCTCTTTCTCATTTCTTTTTCCCTAGGCTCATCATGCCTTAGTCTCCACTGACCTCTCCTGCAGCCCCACAGTTTCCCCTCCCCACTATGAGGGCAGGCTCCAGTGGCAGGCTGCTCTGTTCCAGTCCCCTGCCTGCCTGCTGGGAGCAGCTGCTGGGCCAGCAGATGCCTCTCAGACCTCTGAGAGCCTCCTCTCAGGCCACAGCCACCTTGGACAGGGGCCAGGACCTGCTGTCACCACCAGACCCATAGGAGAGGAGGCACATTCTCCGCTCGGCTTGCTGCCCAGTGCAGTGCCAGGTGGGGCAAATGGGAGGGGAAGGCCACAGAGGCATGATTTGGTTTCTCAGTCTGCTAGCAGCAGAACAGCTTTCCCCAGAGATGTTTCTCCTCATCAGTTTCTGTTCTAGAACCCTTTACTGGCAGGAGACACTTTAAGGATCCTGAACTATGACTGCTTCCTATTTCTTGGTTTGTTTTAACTGCAAAAAGTTGAAATAACAAATTGTTTTTTCTTGAAAGACAGAACTGGACATGGGATTTTGAATCACTGAAAGAAAGATATGATAAATGTCCCAAAGTTTAGTATAAAATTCTAAGACCTGGCATTTCAAATCTTTATACAGCAGACTTAAAATCTCTAAAATTAGTTCATGAGATTCACTTATCTCCAAAGAAAATTCAGACCAGAATGGTCATAAACATCTGCAGGACTTTCACTGAAACAGAAAGAAAGAGATATTAGGAGAAAAGATCTGGAACTGGACAGAGCAAAGTAGATGTTCAGCCTTTAGGGAGGTTCAACTTCAACTTCTCATACCTTTTCCTTTTGTTTTTTCCCTTCAAAACCAGGAGTCTGCATCCTTTGTTATCATCTGGTTCAAATTTCACTTTCTCAGTGCAGGAACAAATTAATTATCCCCTGTTTTCAGGAGGAAATCACTTGGATGTATTTTCTTCCAGACCTATATATCTTCTTTCCCTTGTTGATGTGTGCTCAAGGAACACACATACGAAAAGTGCAAAGTACTTGCCAAAGTACAGGTTGTAGCACTACCAGTAGCACTCCAACTCTAGTGGATGTTTATGCATTTATTTTGAGATACAGTGTGGGAAGCACTAGATGGGACTGCTCCAAGGCACTACTGATTTATTTTCATGAATCTAAAATCAAAAGAAGGCAAGGTTTCCTTTGCCTGCTGACAGCTCTGACCAGCACCCATCTGCAGCCTTCTCTTACTGATGAATGGGCAAGATTATCAACCGTATATGCTACCCAGTTGTTAAAAGGGACACAAAAAGTGCTCATCAGCTAGAAGAGAACAAGCAGACTCTGTTAAAATATAACTCATGGATCATTAAAAAAATTCAGGGTTCCACTTCGCTACTGTTAAGTCATCCTATGTCAATAGGGTAGCAGATTTTGCTTGTGACTATGGAAGCAGCATCTAGGTAGGTTGAAAAGGATGCCTCATCAGTCTCTGCTCCATTGTCTACTTTTATTGCTTTTTATGCTGAGAACTTGCACACTAGGATCTCTGGGATCCCATTAGTAGTCATGTCTGGCACCTGCAGTTATGTAGCTGAGGAGGTGACCGTGGCAGTGTGATACTGCAGGTGCAGCTCCTCAGACCTTGAGCACTATAAAGGTACAGATCCTGCAACAGATCAAAACACACAACTGGAGAAGGAGCAGACAGGTGCTCCCCTTTCCCCCAAACATAGATACTCAGTCTACACCTCTCCCACCATGCAGGTTACATCCACCTGCAGGCAAAGCTTTAGGCAAATCAGATAAGTTACAACACCCCACTGCTCTAATCTAAGTGCTTTGCTGAATTGAATCTTTAGGACTCTGTCAGGCTATGGAGCATGTGTATGCTGGCTGGATGTCTATGGCGCACACTGGAAGGAGAAAAACACATGACTGAATTAGTGCCATGGTCAATTATGTGCCAGAGCTATAACAATAGAGCTGGAAGGTGGCAAAAGATAGTGACAACTGTGCACAGGTTTGCGCATTCATTGTAGAGACCCCTACTTTCCCCTCCCTATTCCCCAACTTGTCTCTGCCAGTTCAGTTTTTCCCGGGCACACAAGGGCAAAGGTGCTGCACAAAATTCACAGCTCCTCCTCATTAGCCGCTCAGTTTCTCCATCCTTCCCCAAGGGGAAAGCCCACTACCGTTGGGCCATCCCTGTCTCTCATGGGCACAGCCACATGCCGTCGGCACCAGGCTGGGTGCTGCACGAGGTCTGCGGTGTAGCCAGCCCCCTGCTGCTGGGGCTCGCTGCCTGCTGCTCAGCTGTCCCGTGCAGCAGCCCCAGGGCTTGGGTTACAGGACAGTTTCTAACTTTGTGCCTGTCCCAGGGCATCAGGGCAGAGGCACATGATTTTTAATTTATGAGGACACCCATAGAGCTGTCACTTTCAAGGCAGGTGTTGAGAAACTGGCAGGGGGCCTGAGCAAAGAAAAAGACTGACCTCATCCCGAAATAATGGTGGCCAACATGGTCACAGGACAGAGAGCATTGACATAAGCAGACTTTAAAAATAACTAGGTCATCCTGCTAGACTACTTCACTACCTTATACAAAAAAGCCATGAGGTACCAATTTATAGTAAAAGTAATAAACAGCTATTCAAGGGTTTGAACAAATGTGTAGTGTTTTGAGTCTTTATTTTACTTAGCTTTTTAAATTCTTAAATTCCCCTACACAAATCAAGTTCTAAGTCACACCTCTAGACACAGCACCACAAAAATACAAGCTTTCAAGGTCCATGCACAGTGGTGGCACCAGACTCTGGGCAGCTGTGATTGTAGAATGGGCACTGCTCTGCACTATGTCTTCAGATCCGAGTCACAGCAAAAACCTAAATGGCTGTTGGACTAGATGATTGTTGTAGGTGTCTTCGAGCTGAACTATTCTAGTCTGAAAATGAAGCAAAGATTATAAACATATGAACATTTTGTTGCAGAGGAAATAGGTGTTAATGGAATCTGGACATAGGAAGAAAAGAGAGGAAACCTAGAGAGGAATAGTGATTTAGGTTTTCAACATCTGCATCCACAATCACCTATTCCTGGATTTATGGTACCTATTTAACTCTACACACTGCTGAAGAGCACTTACTGCTGCTCCTGCCCTCTCCAACTCTGTCTGTCATTAGAGAGAGAGAAAGCATGATTTCTCCATAGAAAACTCTTTTAAAATCATTCTGTAATACCACCTGAATGGTGCAAAAAGAAAAGACAAGAGCAGGGACTAGATACTGGCTAGCACAGCTCTGTGAGAATACTGAGACTGCATGCCCAGGAACACAAGAATTACATTGGTGTACTAGTTAGCAATATTGGTTTTGTCAACAGTGTAAGTTTACAGAAAACTTTTCTCAGTCTTTGCTTCCTAAAGGAAAACTGCCCCTCAGCAAGAGCATACAGCACCTTTGTATTTAGCCAAACAGCTTTTCTCAGCCAGGAAAGCAGAAACAAATAATTACAACATGAAAAACACTTGCTTTTGCTTTGACCAAGCATGCCTTTGAGTCAGCTGTTAATGGTTTGTCACATGGTGACCGTTCCTCATCTGGGTCACTAGTGAACTACCATAAAAAGTCCAGTATCGCTGGCATTAAGTTGTTTGTCAAGCTTGTAAGGCAGTTTTCTAAATCAAGACATCATGTTACCAGAGGTCAATAGATTACTATTTCATGCTTGATTATTTCCATGCTCCTTCTAAAAAGTACTTGATAATTTTCAGTTTCTCAGCTAACCCTTAGTGATGTCAAAAATGTCTTGCTCTAGTTAGACACCTATTCAGCTGCTTCTCTTGTTCAGTTTTAGTATTCTTAGCTTTTCATCTCAGGAAAGGGTAACACTGTATCTGATCTACCGTGTTCAAGTTAATCTAATTTTTCCATTGTAACTTGCATCACAAACATAACTGCTATCTTCTGTTTGTGGAAGACTTCAGTAGCTCAGCATCAAAATTAATAGAAAAAATAGTTAAAACAAACCAGGAGAATAACCAACAATATGTATTTTAAAGTGTGGGTTTTTTTGTCTGGTTTATTTAAAAAAAGGAAAACACTGGCACCTGTTTCGTAAGACAGACTGAAAACAAGCCGTAAGCAGTTTACAGCATTTCATGACAAATTGTAATTGAGAGGCCAATTAAAGAAGAAATACCCTCCACAAATCAGATTCTGTGAGCCGACACATCAAAGTGACAGACCACCTAATTAGCTTCAAATAGAATTAGGAGCTTGTTCCCTATTTCTTTTCCAGTAACATGGACATCCCAATTATCCATATCCTATTTAATTCGTTCCAACTGTAAACATCTTTCCAATATAACAGATCTCTTCTTAATCAGTGTACTACAGATTTGACAAAGCCATGGTGCCCATTGTTCTAAGTACGTTCCAAGCTGTGTAGCTGTTGTTCTAAGTTGGTGCGACCCTCTTTGGTGTTTCCTCTGCCGCAACACAACAGAGAATTATATTGACCAGCCGATTGACTGTAGTTTCTGCATAAGTAACTAGGAAAAAAATTAGCCTGTAAAAATAGCATTCCTAGCCCTGTTAGGGAGCTATTAGAGGCTGCCACAGCAGAGTCTCTAACCTTAAGTAAGGTGGAAGGACAAATATCATTGAGCTTGTATCAAGTATCTTTGCACTCGGCTTATGCTGCTGAATTGCTTAGCAAAAGGCAAAACTATTTAGAATTTCGTAAATAAGGAAAACTTGTCAAAATCATATTAGTGAAAACATGAAAGGGAGGAGTCAGTTATGTAGTTCTCACAAGACTGATCTATAGCTAGGAAAACTATCCACAAGTATCTCTTGGGACAGTGGAGATAAGAGCCTTTCCAGGCACAGCTCTGTAATTTATCTGTTAAGTAGAACAGGACTGAATTAAGGGCTTCCAGTACTCAGTGACCTCTTCCTTATCTCACATCTAGGGAGAGGGGTGGCAGGGGTATGAAATTTGTTTGGACTGCTTTCTTGAATGGCAAAAAAATGAGTTCTGGGCAAATTCACTGAAAAAGTACAAATAATAGATCATTTTTGCTACAGCTGATCATGGTTATGAATCAACAATAAATAATTCAGACAGGTGCAAGCATTGCATGTTGGAGTTTTGTAGCAGACTACCTAAAGAAAAAAATCTTCAAACAATAGCCAGAGCTGCTGGGAAGCTAGTTGAAGCTTCATAGTTATCCTCATTATGTTACAGGTTAAGTAGGTTACATGTTCGAAGGTGACCTACCAGCAGACATCTTGGTTAGATATTTCCAGGGTGACATCACCCACACATTTCTCTTGATAATTAATTCTATGCAGCACACATAAATATCTAAGGTACTGTACAGCAAACTAGGGCCAGAAGGCTTTCTTACTACCATGACAGTCATCTTCCAGCCAGCTGTTTGACCAGGAAAATAATAATAAACCTGATCCATGCAGAGCAGACAACCTGGAATGCCTCGTTACCAAGAGGTGAGTACAGGATCTAGTTGACTAAAACCTCATGTCATCCCAGAAGTCTGCTCTTCTGCTTAGTCTTTACTCATCAACTGTTACACTGTTGAATGTCCGAGATAGAATTGTTGTTCAGAATTAAACTCAGAAACCTGCAGTCCATGCCTGTCTGCAGATATTTTCTTTTGTTAAAATTTCCTGTTTCATTATGTATGTGTGCTGTGCTGCTACAGAAAGCTTTACCCAAGATGCAGTTACTCTTTAACATCTGCTATATCTCTAAGGATTTTGTAAGAGTAAACTGTTACCAATTCTAATGCAACAAACATCTATTATTAAAACTTATTTCATTAGGGAAACATAAATAAAAATTGGGGTTTTTTTCTGTGGGAATCAAACAATTCACTGCATTGTGTAGCAAAATGAAACAACACACAGAAAGCCAACAGCCTGAAGTGCTGTTCAGAATATATCTTCGAGAAGATTTCTTGGATTTCAAGAAATACCTTTACAAACAAATTACTGTGGTACTGCTTTTATTCATAAAAATGAATTGATTCAAAGAAAAAAAGAAACAAACATCTCTGGGAAGTGATGCTTGGGAGGACAAAGTGGAATGGATATCTCTCAGTGGAGATCTTGTAGGCTCACATTTCACAACCCTGTCTGTCCCCATTAGTTCCAGTTGCTAGAGGGTTTAAATGGACTTCCCATTAAGTGTTACATTAAGCTCCCTCCCCCGCACTTTTTACGCCACTTTGCTCCTCAGAGGACAACTTGGTCTGAAACAAACATGACTTGAATACAAGATTGTGTTTTGATATAGGCACATATAAGATGTTTGCATGCTACAATGAGACAACAAGTAGTGAAGATTTCACAAATTTGTACAAGCTAAATACACAAAGAGGTTGACAGAACTTCATTAGAGGAATTAATATGAGAGCTTTTTTGGAAAGAGGAGCAGCTATAGATGTGAGATAACATATATTGGAATTATTTATTATTTCTTTAAATTAAACTATAAGTGGCTTTTTTATTTGTTGAAATACACTTTGAACATTTAAAATGTTTTGCACCATTTAAATAACGACACAAAGTTCCACATTCCCTGGCTCTGTGCACTACAATTTTCATTACTAGAAGCATTTAACTAAGTGCTCGGGTCCCTTCTATTCAAGAAAGCCCTTCCTTAAGTGTAGGTTAATACAGGGATATTTGAGCATGGGATTAGGTGCTTTTGCCAATTGCAATTCAGCTTTTTAAATCTAAAATACCTGTTCATTTTGTGCTGAAGCAATTAGTTGTCATAACTTCTTGTGACCTAGCGGAAAGATAAAGTTCAATTTGGTTAACACATGAGATCAGACTGAAGCTGTTGAAGGCAACTAGATTGGAACAGTGTGGCAGGGGAAAAGCTGTCTTGGTCTCAGCATTCCTCTGGGAGCTTTTCACCTGTAAATCCTAGGTGTAAGTGAGGCTAGCTTTGACAACAGTCACTGCCTCCCTGAGCTGCAGCCCAGTAGGGAAAATGAGTCGGTGGTCACAACCCAGGTGGTTATGCACGACAAAAATCCCCAGCATTAACTGATACACTTGATGGCAGAAGTCTCATCACAAAGAACTGGAAAAAAAGTAAGCAGGAGAACACACAGGCTGCAAAAGGCCCCATTTTCCTCTTAATGGGTAGGGGAGGTATAAAGGGAAAATTTTCTGACGCAAGTCATACTAATAAGTTAGGATAGTAGGGATCAGTTAGAGTGTCCAGGCTGTATTTTTTAGATGCATAGTGCCCAAAGAAAACCATTTTCTAGACAAAGTAAAATTTTGCACAAGGAGAGAAACAGAACAGAGCACACCATACAGGCAGGCTAGGAATATCAAACATTCCCTAACTTATTCTGAGGTATATCTGCAAAAAACACCCCATAAAACAAGTACAGCCAAAGTCTAACTCTCAATCAATTTTTCTTTAATTCACCAACAGCAAAGATATGGAAAGAAAAAGCAGCAGCAATTTTCCTTTCCACACTACTGAGAGAGAAGGGAAAGGAGCTTCTTTGATCAGTTTTTGGTCAAAGAAACAAAATTTTTACAGCCAAAAAATGGAAAACACCAGTTATTAGATAACCCTCCAGCTCCTCATCTAGCTGAAGAGCATGTTACCACATTGTCCCATGCACATTCCCAGCCACCACTAATTAATTACTTGCAGACCTGCCTCCTTTCCCTAAAAATGACAGATGCTGGTGGTCTGCTCAGATGCATCCCCTCCACTGTCCCAGCCTCTGCCTGGCCACCCCTGCAGGAGGCTGGCCGGCATGGTGAGTTAAGCCTAAGATTCTCAGGATTCCCCACAACATAACAGCAATGCTTCAGAGAGTTTCTGCAGCTTGTTATGGAGGATGCCATGCATGGTTACTAGAGGGTATATTTTCGTTTAGTCTGAATGCTTGGCACCCTGAAACCATCAACAGAAGCCTAGGTAGAAATAGATGGAATAATTTACTTACACTTCCAGTGATGAAAATGATTAGTCAATTAACTTTACTAATATATGGTATCTTGTGAGAGGATAATATGTCAAGAAGCGAAGCTAGCCTCCAGAAAAAGGTCATGTCAAAAAGAACAAGCCCTCTGGCATTAATGCTGATTTATGGTTAACTATGACAAGTATGTAAATTATGAGAGTTCCCTTTTATGTTTACATTTGTGCATTTTTCTTTGGCTATTTCTGATGATAGGTGGATTAGTGCAGCTACTTATAATTTGATCTCATTGGCAGGAAAGCATTCAGCCCAGAGAGACATCCTGCAGCCCCAACTTCCTGTACTACAACAGGCTGAGGGCATAGTGTTGGTAAATATCTTCAAGGGGAAAGTGGCAGCTAAAATTAGCCACAATGACATTACAGGGATCACAAAAAAAAAAAATAAGTCCACATGAAGAAGGTTTATAACATGAGACAGGCTCCGCTGGTTATTCAGTTGATTTAAGTAGTCCAGCTGGACAATTATAGACAGCTACCAATTCCATTACATAATCATGAAGCAATGTCTTCATGAATTTCTATTTGTGCATCACTGTATCCATCCAGGATATCTAAATCTCTTTTCAGTTCATTTGTACAGGAGAGCTCCTGGGATACAGTCCTGCACATGTTGTACACACCACATTATATAATTTCTTGGTGTCTCAAGCCATGTAGGCTCTTTAAGCTTTCTCCAGCTGAACAGCCATCTCAGAAACCTCACATGGTATGAACATGGATAGTCTGAACCAGAGATTTTAATTCATTTTATGCAAATACAACTTCTCTTCCTGTGCACTTCCACCATCCTGGGTGGCGTTACTCTTCCTTTGTTAATCTTCTGCTCTCATTCTATCAAAGCAAATAGAGCTGTACAGACTAGGACCAAGCAACAGGGTTCCCTCACACACAGCTATCTGAGTAAAACTGTTTGAGAAAACAATTTTGCACATACTCTTCAGACCAAAACTGCCCCAGGCATGAGGACTTCTGCCACAGGAACTCTGTGAAATCTCTGTCTTTGATTTCCATGGGCAGTCTTGGTGAAAAGTAAATCCAAATATTATGCTCTCCAGAGACTCTGGATATTTGCTTTCCATCTTTTGCAAGAGTTACTTTAAGTAGTTTGGACTCTTTAGAGTATCAAGAATCCTTTCAGAAACCAAGGTGATTCACTCCAGCTGATGGCCAACACAGTCCAGAACATGAGGAACAACATGCTTGTGCTTGTCCATATGACTGTAAAACCAAAAATTGACAGTATTTTTCTGGCCATTTCTGTGCATCCAGACATCTTATTTGCTTCAGCACCAGCTCCTGTGGCCCAGCTTCAGCAACAAACACATTACTTGGATCTGATTCCAGCTTGAACTTCTCTCACACATCTCTAAAAATGTTGGAAGGGGTTTAAAGGCAGAACAGGCATCTGCAATTTATTTTTTTCTGTTGGAGGCTACCTACAAAGCTTTCGAGTCACTGGCATTCTCAGAGGTCAGATGTGAACAAGACTACACATCTCAAAACTCCCAAAAATTGAATTCACATCTAAATTTTGAGCAGGTCTACAAGGGTAAAGATGATACAAAAAAATATCTCACCTGAGTGAATTCTGAGCATTACCACAGTCCTTATTTCTTCAGAGCACAGGAGTATTTCCACAGCAGCTTTTAGATGAGTGAAGGGGAAGAGGTAAGGCAGCATCATTCGTCTTTGCCTTCTGGTACAGCTGCCACATGGTCCAACCAATGACATCCTCTCTGCCAATATCTTCACAGGAGATACAGAATTTCTGCTGGGCCCCTGCAGGCTGCTTAAAGATCTGAGGGTCTGGGAAAAATCCTGGAAACTACAGAATATGAAACTGTTTTCTTCACCTTTGTTGTTTTGTTTTTTTCCTGTGGATGATTGTGGAAAAAAGTTGGAAAGCTTTGGAAAAATTTGGAGGAAACATTTTCCACATGGAAAAGATAATTTTTCTGGAAAGAAACAGTGAAAGAATCTCTAGTGTCTTTTTCTTAGTGAGTTTAGCTACCGAGCAATCAATGATTCCTCTATAAAAATTAAGCCCTTCACATGATGTTACTCCACTGAAAAACTTGCAGCTTTGCATTATCAAAATTCCTCTATTCCTTAAGTCAAATGACTTAATATTATGCAGTGTTAGCAATACAAAAATATCTCCACATACATTTTCATGAAGTAAAGCTGAGTATTAGCTATTAGATAGATCTTCATTATTTAAACCCAAAGAACATATAAACAGACAGAAAGTTCTTAGGAAGAGGCGATGTAGACAAACACACAAAAGAGATTACTTTCTTGCAAAGCTTAAATCTCTTGTGTTCTTAAATCAGCTGGGATTAAAAACTAGTATTTCCACTATTTGTAGTAGAAACATAGACTTGCTTTTCTAATTTAACTGTATAATTCAGATTCTTGAAGTTAAGAAAATTTTCTTTTGATTACAAGTAAGTAGCCTGCATTAATATTTCAAAATTCAGTTATTAGAAAATAAATAATTACAAGAAAACATGAAAAACCTTGGGAAGGAATGCTATTTCCTTGGGCTTCAAAACATCTAGAAACTTTTCACCCCTGACTGTAAATAGAAGCCAGCAGAAATTACACAAGGCATCACAAAATACATTAAATATGTTGAACAAATAAACTGTTTTGAGCTCTCAGTTTAACTATGTCAAGATTCAGTTTGTCACATAACATTAGAACATATTGGATACAAGAGGGACAAAAGTCTTACTTCACTAAGCAGAGGCTAGCTCAGAAGTTGAAATGAAAGAGGAATTGAAGATTTTTTCTGCCCTGGAAAAAACCCAGACATTCTCAGGAAAATATAATTTACCTCTTTCCCTCCTTTTCTTGATAGAATAAAAGAAAACATGACTTAAGTCATTGATTTCAATAGGCCTTATCTGTTGTTAGGAATATCCACATAAGTCACTTGGAGGCACTTCTTTATAGGTCTTTATGTTCCTGACAAATTACTAATAGCAGAATCAACGTGAAATAAAAAAGTGAGCTCATCGTATGAGCACATTTATCCTACTGGATCCTGAAAACAGTAGCATGGAATGAGAGTATGGGCTAGGGAAGTACCCATCATTTGGTATAGTCACATTCTTATTAAACACTCAGTCCTCACCCCCTTCATGGATAAGTCATATGCAATAACTCATGGGATCAAAATGTTCAAGAGTCAGTAAGGTATGTGTGTCTTAAAATCACTTCGGAGGAGGCCTCATGGCAGAAACTGTAGGACTCAGTCTTTGAATATGGGAAGAATACCAGCAATAACAGGAACGAGATCTTCCACAGAAGTCAGACACTGCAACCCTCCTTGGTAACTGCCTGCCAGCACCAAATGAAATAGTCTCTGCTCTGAGTACACAGGTCGTTTCATACACACTTGGCCATGCAGCAGTCTGTACACGTGGGTGTGCCCGTACACATTTTACTTTTAAGATATCAAAACAAAAGACCTCTGCTGCACATATGCTGGAGGAAAAGATGAGAGAACAGATGTGAGATACGTGTTAATTGCATTGCATGTAGCAATACTGTAAAATATTCAGACAGTCTAATGCTGAACATAGTAGCTGAATATTTGGGGAGTGGGAATGGTTTTTAGCATAATATCTCTAAACTGGAATTTGTGTAATCAAACTCTATAAAACATGTCTAGACTTCCCTGCTGCTATGAACAGCACCAATATGAACATAAGGCAACTATATTAATTTCTGCATATACTACATTTGACACCAGGTAGATGGTTACTCATTTTAAAACGTGAAGTATGTCATGCAATCTCACGTTTTATAGATCCAGCTCAGCAAAATATCTTATCTTTAAACATGGGCTTCAGCCCCAAGGAACAGCTTGCTGAATGAAATCTTGGCATGATTAGTGCCAGAAATGAGAGAGTTTCAGAAGCATGAGACACTCCTATAAAACTGTAACTTAGGACAGCAACAGGCACCTCTCCTCTTACACAGGCAGCTGCACCAGAAATACTCACTTGTTTACTGCCGGCAGTGCGCGCAAAAGGAGCGTACGCCTCCGCTCCTGCACCGCGTGTAACAAGGGGGTGCGTGCCTGCCGAATCCTCCTGTCAGCAGACCTTCTCGGTTTTCACTTCTTCTTTGTTACTTTGCAAACTCTCAGCTATTTTTTCCCAAGCCGTAACACGGGGGCTCTTAGAGATTATTGCCATTCTCCCCCTGCCTGTCATACACCTTGTTTCCAAGTATGGTCACTATGAGGAGACTGTCGCTTGGAGCCTTTGTGGAAAATTAATGGCAGACAGGAAAGGGCAAAAAAGACAGGACAGATGGCTCTGTCACCACCACCAGCGTGATGCCATGAGAGTGCCTTTGCAAATGCCACTCTGTTCCACAGACTTACTCTGAAGTTGATCCAATCGCAATCTTGGCAGCTGTCTTTCTTATTTTTTATAAGATTTTTCCTTGTTCTTTGACTTCCCAGGCTCATGCACGTGGTGAATTCAAAAGGTCAGTTTTTAAATTAGTGGTTGGGTGCTGATGGTCTGAAATACTGTTTAACTATAAGTGTATTGGCATCTTGCTAGAAATGGTGTTGAATAGTGTTGTTAATAGGGCTTGTTTACTTGTTGGTTTAAATCCAAATTGAGTCAGCTGAGACTCCAAGATGCAATGAGTAAACTTCTAATTCAAGAGGGCAAATGGAGTGATGTCACCTCACTTTATTCTTTAAATGGCTTTCTGTCTAGTTTCACTTTCACAGTGAAACACACACCCATAGTATATTTGGTGCACATTGAAAGTACAAAGAGATGCCTCTCTGTATGCAAACAGAGCTAGACAAGTTGTTGTTTGGTTTATGCACATACTGAAGAAAAGACATAAATAGAATTTAACGTGTTTAAAACATGATGAACTTCAACAGAGTAAATAAATTGTGATGTGACGCCAGGCCATACAGTCAGAGTCTGCAGAGAGAAAGCTAATCCTTCTGAAGAATCTCTAGTTATGAGTGTCAACCTATATTATTGTAACTATAGGAGAAGTTCTACATAGCACACATCCCAAGACAGTTTGCCGTTATACAGGAACTATTCACGTGCTTTCAAAGCCTGGCATGTTTGTAGAACTTTCTTAATTAGGAGAACATTTCTAGGTCTGGACAAAATTTTAAAAAATGGAGAATTAGTCTGATGACCAGAAGAGCTAGTGCTGTTTTGTGATTTGGGGTGGAACCATTTGTCTAAATGCAAAGATGCATAACGGTCCCAAATCTACAGATAGTATTTAACTGCAGTCACTTGATGTTAAGAAGTATCTGAGATCTTACATACTCTATGAACATTAATGGGAATTCTGAGACAGGAGTAAACAGACCATCATTCAGAAGGGATTCTTGCCATTCCTGTATATCTCTTTCCCTATAACCATGTCTAACCCCTACCCGATGTCAGCTTTTCCCATGTAGGCTTTGAATGGCACTTTATGATAATCTACAACAAGGGTAAACTGGCCTTATGAAAACAGAAGATGAGTATGGTATGTAGCAGCAGGATTTCAGTAATATTAGGGATGAGAGACTCTTTTTATCATAAAGCAGTCATTGATTAGTTTTCTAGATTCACCTGAATCTTCAGTATTCCTCCTATTTCTTTGAGGAAGAAGATGTAGCTGAGTTACACTGTTTTCATCAGACCTCAATTCTCCATTGTCTTCAGATAGATTAGAATGAAAGGGAATTTTATCATTTAAGTTAACAAAGCAAGATGGTGTGTAGTGACAATGTCACTTATGAGGTTAAACAGGAAAGATGCAAGTCACTGTATGCCAACATGCATGTTTAAAAAAAGGTGGTCCTGCCTTATCTGGGCATCTGTGATATGTCAGTGCTCTATGCCATGAACAATAAACTCACTGATCAGCTGCAAAGCCTACTATAGATATCACTATTGAACTTGGTGCAACACAAAACAAGGGTCCCACAGTCATCCATTTCCAGGCCTGGAAACATCTGTTTGTATATTCTGCATCTTGTCCTAACTTTAATCAGAGATGAAAGTGAAATGGGTTGCTTACGAGGCCGTAAAAATATAACTTCTCTCCAATATTCACTCTTGGCAGTGGACATGCTATGAAAGGTGCCATGTTGCAGTCGTTCATGAAGGAACTTTGAATTAACACACACATGCAATTTCATGTCTTTTATTGATGAAGCAGTCATCTTCTACACTCCCTAAATTCATTGAGGATCATCATCTTTGTCTTTTCCAGGATGGAATAGTAATACCTTGCTTTCCTGATACATTATTTTCATGTCCTCTGTTCCTCTCCCTTCTCATTTGTCTTGAGAATTTCCTTAATACATTATCCCTACTGCCCCTCTTTAACTGGCCAAGCATTCTGTCCTTTGTTCAGTTGGATAACTTGGCTTTCTCAGCCCTGGCCTAGATTTGGCATTTCTAACTGTTGTCCTTGCAGCATACAAGTAATACGGTGTTGTCAACAGAAGGCGAGCATGGGACTTAAGTTCTTTGCCGATGGAAGCTTTTGTTCATGTTTCCACCTGCTATGTATCACTTAGATACATCAAAATGCATCAGACAATTTCCTACTATTACATTTCCTCGACAACAAATGCTATCATCTCTACAGGAAGGTTATGTCTTGACGAATGGGAGGGAAGAGTCCCTTGTAATCTCTATGGGAGGATAGATACTGTGCCATTCCTTAACTTCTTTTTCACATCTCAGGAGCACGGCCTCCTTGGCCATGTTCAGTTCCTATTCTGTGATCCCTCTTTATCTGGCAATAATCATGTCACCTCCATGAGATCTCACTGGGATAGTTGAAGAGGGAGTTTTGAAATATCAGGTTCTCAGGCAATCCACAAAGCCTAACATGAGGTTACTTTTTCCAGACTGCAAGCCTGAGTCAGGTCCTTGATGGAGGGTAACTAACATCTGCCAGCTTAGAGGGAACATGTTTGAAAAACAAAGGTGTTGTCAGAGTACACCCTGTTATTGCAGTTCCACTTCTTGGCAGCAAGCCTTGGTGCTGTGAAGAGCCTACATGAGGCCTAACGAAAGAGCAGGGTAAATAAAAAGAATATTTATGATTTTTATAATTTAATTTACCAGATAGATGGGGAAAGAAGATGAGGATTTGAAGACAAGACTATATCCCAAGGTTGAATTTTGATGCTGAGTCCTTAGTGGCAGTGTGTGGATTATAAACTCAGGATCAAGATTGTTATAGGAATGGACAAGCAGAATACAAATGGGAAGAGGTAGCCTCTCTACTTCACAGGTTCATCTGGGAAGAAAGTATGTACTCCCTGGACTCCATTCTAGAAAGGAGAGTACTGCCTGCAAATATAGACAGAGCAGAACAAGAGGAGCTCTGGAAACAACAGGTAGACACATCACATCTCCTCATCATCCACGTGTCCTGTTTTCTCCTATTTCTGACTCCACTCAACTCTCTGGAAGAAAAATCCAAGTGCTGTCAGTGTTGTGGATCAGAGATTAACAAATGGATAAAGTCTCCCCATCTTTACTACTCAAAAATTAACAAATAATCCTAATGAGCTACTGCTAGCTTCAAACTATTAGGAGAAGGATATCACATCATTCCTTTTTTCTGCTAACAAAAAGTCTATATAGAAAATTAGACTCTATCCCTCATGGAATGCCGTCCTGTGGATCTAATTGATCTTTAAAATCACTTCCAACTCAAGCCATTCTATTTCATTATTCTAAAACCGCAGAGACTGTTATTGAAATTATAGGATAGTGAATTAAAGCAGTCAGAATACTGATTTGAATGCCTTATATAACAGAGAAAAATTAATCAAAAGGCAAAGTGTACATAAAATGTAGCATGTGTGTGTAGTCTGAGGGCAAATGGGTAATGACATCAAGTTTCCCCTAAAATGAAACACAGACAAGAACATGACTGCCTCCACACTTGCCTTCTTGCTCACCAGAATTTGGAAAATATGTTTTCTTCATTCATCCTTGTCTGCTCTCTAGTAACAAAGATGCATTGCTCTAATATTTCTTCAAAAAGCCGGCAATATCCTGGTACTCTTTGGCTGTTCTTGTTTTCAAAAAAAAAAAAAAAAATTCTGAGGAGAAGGCTGCTGATCCCATTTTGATTCACCTCAATGATTCTATGACTCTATGATTTTCTTCATCCATTTGGAAATACTTTTTAGCTATCTGCCTCTGAATTTGTTTTTGGAAAAGCTTAAGAACCAGAAACGTGACATTGGCATTTCAGGGCTACAGAGCAGTAAAAATACCAGAAAGGTTCTCCAATAGTTCTGAACATGAAGAATAAGTTCCTCTGATCAACCTAAACTTGCCACCTCTTGGGAGAAGTTCCTTGACAAGTGAGCAAGGTCAAGAATTGGTTAAGGAGCTCCACTCTGCATAAGATTTAGGCAGGAACTATACTGTGATAATAGTTCACTACAGATTGGAGGTGCTGTGTTAAACTTGTTTCTCTTTCCTCCATTTCACCTTCTTTTGTTAGGAAGGATGCAGAAAAGGGTTGTTTTCAGGAAAATGTTCTGTTAACAGTATGTTTTCATGAACAAATGCAGAAAACAAGTTCATTTTTTGGATATTGTCTCCATGATAAATATAAGACACTGTTCTATCAAACCAATGGAAGTAATTCTTCCATATTTCCAAGGGTACTGAGAGTTCAGAGTGTCACTTTGCCACCATCAACTTTTATTATTTGATCTGACTCTTAAAATATTGGCAGTTGCAATTAGTCAATATATGTATCCAGAAAGACAAGCATCTATAATGTCAGCCAAAAGAGATATGTGAGTAGCTTCTGTATATAGATGACATTTGTTACTACTGTGGAGACGGAGATGAATAGCTGTGTGACCAGTCTGACCACAGGCTCTTCATGTCTGCATAAGAGTGCCTTAATGACAGTTTGTTTCTCTACACGGATATACGTTTTTAAACTTTTTCAGAAAGCTGCACTCGGTGTGCTGCTTAATTCACTGAGCAGACTCAGTCTACATTAAACTCTTGCTACAGGAAATACAAAAGAGAGCAGTAAGAAACTCAGAGATGGCAGGAAATAGCACCTAAGCCGACACTGCTTAGGTCAACTGTTAACAGCAAGGGCAAAAAGTGAGACCGAAAAGCAAAAAGAATGGATTAAAAAAATTGAAAAGACAGCCCTTCTGCTCAGTTAAACCTTATGTGTTTGAAATTTTGTAGCAGCTCGAGTCAAAAATATAATGTAGAAGATAAAATATTTAAAGAGGAATAAATCTCAGTTGGAAAACTAAGGATAATGCAGGCCCCTTAATAAATGGAGGGTAGACCCCGGTAACAGAAGATGCTGGGAAGGCATACTTAGTGAATGCCTTCTTTGCATCAGTCTTCACTGACAAGACCAGCACTCAAGAAACTCTGATCCAGAAAGCCAAGGTAAAGGAATGCTGGAAAGAAGACTCTCCCTTGATCAAAAAGGATTGGGTTAGATACCACCTAGGCAAACTTTACATCCATGGGCCCTAAAAGGAATGCATCCACAAGTCCTCAGATATCTGGAAGACACTGTAGTGAGGCTGCTCATAATCATGTTTGAAAGATCGTGGAGTTCAGGAGAGGTGCCTGAGGACTGGAAGAAAGAAAATGTCCCCCCAGTCTTCAAAAGGGGCAAGAAGGATGATCCAGGAAACTTCTGGACAGTCAGCCTCACCTCAATCCCTAGAAAAAGTGACGGAACACTTCATTCTAGAGGGCATCTCTATCCACATGGATGACAAGAAGTTCATCAGGAATAGTCAGCACGGATTCACTAAAGTTGAGTCACGCTTGACCAACCTGACTGCCTTCTACAATGAAACTACCTAGAAGGATGAGGGGAGAGCACTGGTTATTGTCTACCTCGAGTGCAGCTAGGCTATTGATACTGTCTCTCGAAATCCTATTTGCCAAACTCAGGAAGTGTGGACTGGGTGAGTGGACAGTGAGGTGGATTGAGAACCAGCTGAATGGCAGCTCCTAGAGAGTGGTAATTAGTGGCACAGGGTCTAGTTGGAGGCCTGTTCTTAGTGGTGTCCCCCAAGGGTCAGTACTGGGCCCAGTACTGTTTAATTTATTCATCAACTACTTGAATGAAGGAGTAAATACCTCCTCAACAAGTCTGCTGATGATACAAATCTGAGAGGAGTGGCTGATACCCCAGAGTGCTGTGCAGCCCTTTGGAAGGACTTCAACAGGTTGGAAGGACAGGCAGAGAAGAAATGTCGGACGTTCAACAAAGGCAAATGCAGGTTCCTGCACCTGGGGAGGACCACATGAAGGGAGGTTGGACCACATGATCCACTGTGATGTCTTCCAACCTTACCCCTCCTGTGCTTTTGTAATCCAGTAATCTGGCCTCCCTCAGACATTTGTGATCTTTGTGTGTCCTTGCTCTTCCATAGTCTTGAGAAAAATGAAACATTCTCCTTCATCACGTTCACAGAAAAGCACACAAAAATCAGTTCTTGAAGACTATATTTTCTCTTTGATTAAAAGGACAACAACAACAAAATTAATAACAAATTTGCTTTTATATAAAGAACTAGAAAATTCAATTTTGAGAAAACTCTTGAAGTTTGATGAACAAAAAAATATTTAATGAACAATTCAAAATGCTTAGTTACTTTTCCAGGAGGGAAGGAATCTGTAATTGTAATTGCTTATCTTTCCAAAATCAAAAGCCATTGAATGGGTGTCATTTAAATTTATGTTAATGGGCAATCATAGAACTTTTCTTGCAGAGGGAGTCAAATGTTCACAGTCAAGAGAAGTAATAATTTGTGTTTTAATGGAGACAACAGTGAGTACATTAAGAGATGCAGACCCTGCATCTTTTAAATAAAGTTCTTACTGTTACAGATGGATTTGTATGCGCTTTTTGAAACTCTAGGTTCTGGTATTAAAAAATTTCATACAACTTGACTGAAACATATCAAGCCAAAGGTTTAAATCTTTAGAGCTAGGATTTCATATCGAGGATGTAAGTAAAATCACAAACCAGATTTACCTCTGTCAGCTCCTCCAACCCTGCTCTGCTTGGTCACAATCCCCTTGCCAATTGGACAGGTTGCTTCTGTCTTGCCTGGAATTTTCTTGATCTTCTCTCTTGATTGTCATCTGCTGGCACCCTGCAAACATGGGAACTTGCTGGAGCACAGCAGAAAAGTCAAGTGACACCTTTCTAACTGAGAGTGAAGAGCACTTTAAAAAAGAAAGAAAAGGAAAAAGTTTGTTCTACCAGACCTGAAGGTCTGATAGTTTTTAAATTAGTTTCTGTCCAAATAACTAGCTCAAGTGCCATTTTCTGTCTGGACCGTGTCAATGAACCTGGCTGCACTGGCAGGGTATTAAAGCACCCATACATGGTCTTGTATGCTGTGGCAAGTAAATTCAGGTAGCAACAGTCACAGCCACCTCTCCGTAATGCCAAGTAGTAGAAGGCAGAAATATCCCACGTAATCAAAAAATATAAATTACTTCCTCGAGGATGTGACCAGTGCTTTAGTCCCCAGGCCCTTCCATTTGGCTCTGCCTAGGCTTAGTTAGCATGAGCACCACAATGGGTACAAACCTGGAGCTAGCTGCACTTCACTGTGCCCAGAACACAAGAAAGGGCTGGGAATGCTGTTTAACATGGATCAGTGTAATTGTTTTAATCCTGCGTTTTAATTGATTTTCCCACCCCCACTGCCGTGAATTTCAGGTGGTGCAGGGTACCTGGCGGGGGGCTGCCACTGTGTGTTGCAGGCTGGGGCTGGGATCAGGGCTGGGGCTACCTGATGCACCATTGGCCCTGTGAGAGTGGGGCCAGAATGGCCGGGGCAGGCAGCAGGCCATGGCGGCAGCACGGCTGCAGCTGGCTCTGGGGGTGTTTCTGATGGCACAGGGCTGATCACGGATTTCCAGACTGGAACTCTCTCTCTCAGCCAGCTCAGCGTGGGACCTGGTGAGCAGCATGGTTGGGTGATGAATTTGATGAACTTAGTGGTTTAGATGGTTTAGATGATGGTTTGGTGTTGGATAGGTTGTTAAGTTAGGTAAAAGGTTGGACTTGATGATCTCTGCGATCTGTTCCAACCTTGTTAATTCTGTGTAATTCTGTTTCACTCCCAGCATCAGCGCAGCTTAGACCCCTCAGAGAGAGGTGCTGTCCACAAAGTGTTTTTCTTTGCTTGACTTGTTTCGCGGAAAAGGAAATTTCTGATTAATGAACAACCCCAAAGGCCGACTCGTTAACCAGCTAGTCTACTGCTATTTCAATTGGAAATAAGTTCTCTCAATAAAAGAGTACCTCTGTGTAAACCAGATGTTCTGGTTTGTCATTCTCAGGAGATCTTGTCTGTTGGACAACTACATCATGACAGGGTGAGGAGCAAGGGTTATGGCTTTCTACCATGAAAAAAATTATGGCATAATCTTCTCTTTAGCAATCATTGTAGGAAGTCTTTGGTCAGAAGGAAGCCAGAAATCCTGCTAAGTCTTTTCCATGAAGTAGATCAGCTGTTATCTGAATTATACAAGCCCAAATGATGAGTTACACATGGCGCTGACATTAAATCTTAGTGTGTCTAGCTCTTTTTTGGTTTTTAAAAATGTCTGCCCTCAGTTGGAGAGTCAGCACGTGTTGTCACAGGTCAGTTGCCTAATTTTAACCACTAATGGAGCTTGCTTGTCCTGGGATGCAGATTCGGGCCAGAAATAGGAAGCCAAGTGATGGTCATGTGTCTGACAAGGAGCCGGGCAGCAGGCCAAAACACATTTGAGCTGGATGGAATTTCTTGCCCCTGTGAAAATGCAGCGCTAAATCTTCCACCCCCACTCGCCTCTTTACATACAAGTGGATCCCTCTAGTACAGTGAACTGTCACCCGAAACTAACAAGGAGGATGTGTCTCCCAGCAATCTGAGCTTCGGTCAAAAGTTCACCACTTGCCAGCCCCCCTATGCCAACTTGGACCAAGATTTCTGGAATGGTTAGAAAAATATTTTAATGTAATTCACCTTGCTATGCTATTTCATTAATAACCTCTAAAAATGCAAAGAGTGCGGCCTTAAAATTCCTTGACATCCTCAGCATATGACTAATAATAATGAAACTTTCTCGCTGTTGGTGGAGCCATTCTGTGAACACTGTTTTCCCTGGAGTTTCATGGAGCCTTTAGCAAATGCGGTACATTTGCCATGTCCATTTTTTACAGCCTAGTAACTGCTGTTCAGCCAGGCTTGCCTGAGCTAGCTCTTTGTCCACCTCACCACACTGCAGTTTCTTTTCTCCCTGCACTATGCTGTTTTTCTCACAAGAATACTTTGTACAGCAGTAATTTGGACGTGCGTGAAATACACTTGTACACATTATGTCTTTCCTATTTTCTCTGTATTCTCTATATTTGTTCTGAGTCCTGTCTCTCAATGTCTTCCAAAATATGTCGTCCATGCAAAGCATGGAGTTGTTACCAGCCTGGGATAGTGTGTGCTCCATACTGTGCTGAGTAAAAAGGGCTCAGCCCTCAAATGCGGACAGAGCGTGTCTGACGTGCCATTATATAACATGAAACCAATGTACACAAGACTGTCTTTAAAAGTACATTTTACAGAGATCCCTATTTCTATATCTTACTTCAAGTATTTATTTCTAAAATAGCCTTTTGGGATTCAGTGGATGAGACTCTGCTCACCAGGGGTAAGTCCAAGGCTACAGGATTTCTTTCCTCACCATGACTGCATTCAGGCTTCTGTGACCTGGACTTCATAAACCACTGGATGGTATCTAGAATTAAATTCATTCTAGATTAAATTTTTACTCTTTACTCCAATGGCAAAAGCAGAGCAAAAAGTCAAAACTGTTTCATTGTCAACACCTCCCAAACTACTAACAAAACAGAAATTCTCTCATCATAACTTTTTTTTAAGCCCGTGGCAAGACCTGATTATGGCCCATACATTGTATTCTCTATCAGTCCTCGATAGGTCTGTGTCCACCGCATACCCAAATCTAATGGGATCATGTTCCACAGCTCCCTGCTGACACATGAGTACTTGGAGATGCCATGCTATATGACCAGAATAAATTCTTTACCTAACCAAAGCCTCCTTTGGACCTGGAAGGTTTGCAAAAATGTAGTTCTTCTTTGTATCTATTGTTTTTCTCACTGTGAGAAGCAGTTGAGATCAAATCAAGAGTGCTACCAAAAAACGTGACAGGTTGTAATACAAACATATTCTTTCTAACAAAAGGGAACTTGTTCCAGAGGAATAGTTCCCTCAGGGCCATCCTGCACCATGCCAAACTACCCAGTCACTTTATTTTGCATCAAGAGATCTGTTCATACCACACCAGAGGCAAACAGATAGATTCAGAAAAGACTAGAAAGTGGAAGTGACTAAAAACTATTGTCATATTTGGGTGACCTTCCACTGCGTTAATTCTGAATTATCCCTTTTCTAATGAATTCCATTTTTTTCCTAACCCAGCCCTGTGCCTGTCTCAATTAACAGTTCATTTTCATATTAAGGTTGTGCCATATGCACTGAGAATTTATTTCCAAGAACTTCACACTCTAACAGATGTAATCTAGTGTAGGTGAGGCTGATCAGTGAAAGAGTTTTCCAGAGATGAAACGGAGATGGAACATTTTTTTCCAAAATATTTCTCTATTTGCTCAGTATTTTCCTATTTGTTCAAAGATTTGGCCCACAAAACAAAACTGGAGCATTCCAAACTCTTTAGAGATAAACAGAAACTGGGGAAAAAGAAACAAAAATTTATCAAGACAATTGTTACATTTTGAAGTCCAGAATATTCATGAACATCCATAAATATCCTGAGCCTCAGCTGCCTTAGATTTTCTAATAACAAAAAAATTGGATTTTAGCAAAACACTTTTCACGGCACGGACATTTGATTTGATTTGTAGAAAACAGACAGAGACTAGCTTTCCTCCAAAGCATGGTCAGTTATCATGCTTCCACCAAACACTGCCACATGAGCAGTGCTTTGGGTTTTTTCCCGCAAAGGTTTGGCCAATGTCTCCAATCACTGTTTATAACCCAACGGTATGTGGTGCAGGAGCAGCTGCAGTCTTAGGGGTTGGAAATGTTCCCTTGCAGGGGCCTTCTTTCCGTGACCTCTAGGAGAGAAAGAAAGACTTGTTCCTAGCATCTTCTGGCGTCAGAGAAACATCGTCTACTGGCTGGGCCACACTCTTTGTTTTGAGGCAGTTCTTCAACTGAATGTTGAGTTTTATAATTTTTTAAGAAAAGCACCGTTTTCCCAGTTTTTAGTGAACAATTTGTTGGTTTCTGACAATCTTCATCTGCAGCCTATCATTATGGTTACCAGAGAAGGAAAAAGAATAAGTTGTATCCAAGCGGATCAGTGGAAATTAGTCAATACATTTAAAGTAATCAATAAAGCAGTAATTTACAAGAGCTGTGTATATAGTAAGTGTTTCTGCAGGTTCATTCTTACTGCACTTACTGTTCTCCTGCAGTGCCAACCCTCACTCAGCATGCTTCTGGAAACTCCTGTTCTTCTGGAAAACAATCCTATTCCTATGCTCATTTTCTTCTCCCTTCCCTGCCTATAGCAAACCGTTTCCTTGTTTTCAGAACTGTTGCTCGTTGTTGGGTCAGCCAGCGAGTCTGTGAAGCTGGAAGCCTCACTGCACACAGGAGCAGGCTGTTAGGAGCATTTTTCACACATCAACAAGACCTACCCTGTGTAGTTTTACATAGCATGGTGTGAAAGAAGGTTATAACAGCCAGCTGGCCATGTACACCAAGAATGCTGCTTATGCAGGGCTGAGATGAGGGTGCAGCTTCCTAGGAAAATGTCCTAATCCAAACTGGGCCCTTGAAGTGAACGACTGCTGCTGGAGGCACACACAGAGTGAGATCTCACCATGGAAACTGAAGGAATCACTCTGGGGTCTCCAGGGAGTTCAGCTGGATCCAGCAAAAATGGTAGAAAGTAGGATTCTGGCAGGGAAGGGAGGCATAAGGTGAAAGTTCTCCCCTATGACAGAAGGATCATCACTAGAAAACAACTGCATCAGGGAAAACTCTCAAATAGAACAGAGTTAAATGGTGATCAGCTGTAATGCTTATTGTAATTAACCTGTGCTAGAGATTTTAAAAGATGCTGATGTCCCAATACAGGTAGATTTCCAGTCTGGAAAATAAATTTTAAAAAAAATTAGCAAAAAATATTAACTCAGTAGAGCTGTGGGAAACAAATTATTTATGTTTGAATCAAGTGTTTCTACAACAGAAAACAGCAACCTGGAAATATTATGAGTCCCTAAAGGAGACTGGAAGTTAATCTTGTCCATGAAACTGATGAATGCTATCTTTTAGGCTACCCAACCCCCATAAGTAAAAGTGCTATTTCCATTCCTCAGTTTAGATTTTTCCCCATCTTAGATCTGAAGGTTTGACTTCTATATATTAGTTGCTCAGCCTTCCCTTTACCTATTCCTCTCAAATTTTCTCTTATTACGTATTTGATAATTGCGAGAAATTTTTAAAATAGGCTAATAAGTAGGTAGGTAGGTAGGAGGTAGGTAGTTAACAGATAATTAATCTTTGTAGGAATAGTCTAGCAGAAATATAAACTACATCTTCCAAAACATTTGGAGCTCTTCAGTGTGAAAGACACTGTATATATATTCTGCATGTTTTCATACATATTTTAAATATTTTTTTATTCTTTCTGAAAAATAAAAGTATTGACTCTGTGTTAAAGAAACTTGCAACTGAGTTGCATTTTAGGGCAAATGGTGAGTAAAGAGGAACACAGTTGAAGAAACAAATGTGTTCATATAGAGATAATTGCTTTTTTACTAAGTCAGTGAGAATGGTAGAGTGTTTTGTCTGCTTAGTGTTTCATGTATGTATGAAATCACTCCTTTATCATGTGCTCTCTGAGATACAGAAGAAAACATGGTTCTGGCTAAAGCACATACAACTACTTGGATAAAAACATGGAGTGTCAGGACTCCCTGAATACGCTTTGGAATGTTCATTTTAACTTTGTGCCAGCTTTCTCTCATCTCCTCAAAAGCTGTGAGGCAGCATAACTGATTTAGGAGATTAACACTGATACAATTTATGGAGTGAGAATCATCTTGCTTTTCTCAAATAAGAGAAGCATATAGAAGGATGCCATAAGACAGTTGCTTTTAGGATGCTGCTGGAGGGATCCCTGAGCAGGGCAAACTGAAGAACACTGAACTGATGAACACTACCCTATTTCTATGGGGCTGTGAGACACTATATTGTTTGATTATTGGGTTGGAACCAACTCGAGTGTGTATGGAGGGGTGGCAGGAAGCGATACGTCAAATCTCACGGAGGTGAGGTAATGTCGTATCCCACATTGCAGCCTCACAGAGCAGCTGTAGTTTACACCACAACCCCTGGAACCCCTAATCCAGCCTTAGACTGACTGGCACTCTGGGAACACTGCCCCTTAGCCTGCTTCAAAGTCCCAGAGTGGCCATTGGGCCGTAAGTCTTGCCTGGGAGAGGTGGCCATAGGGGGTCAGAGCACGTAAAACCAGCACACATGGCCTCCATCTTTTGCTCAAGACCTACTATCTGGCTACATGAAAACTGGAATCCCACGTAATTCTCTGGTAGTAGCTATTTTTCTCCTCTTCTTCTCTCTTTCTTTGCTCCATCTTCTTCTCTTTATCTCCTTTTTTCATATTTATGTAACTTAAAATTGAGTGAATTGGATCTTGCTAAATTGTGTAGATTAGAATGTGCTAATTAAATGCTTTGTGGAATGCTTTGTTTTGGTTGCATGTTACCTTTTAAACTTTTGCCAAGATCTCTTATTTTATCCCTTATTTTCTAAAGCTATTAGCAGTAGTATCTCCTGAGAAAATGTGTGCATATCTCTTTACGCCACCTCAAGGTATTAAAGAACTGAGGGCTCTTCGAAATATCCAGTGGGTAAATTTTTGGAGCTTTTTATATTTTTAAAAGTAAATCTCCTGTATGAGTTGTAGCTCTGGACCTCGTGTCTTACAAGGGTGACCAACTTCTAACATTGTGCTAGGTTAATGTGCAAAAGTGACATGAAAAAGAACTGGCATCCAACTTCTGAAGCTCCAAAGAAGAGCAGAACACACACCTCAAACTACAAGTAGAAAGTAGAAGTCTAGGAGTAGAAAGGAAGAAGCATAGCCATAATTCTGCATATGTGAAACACAAGGGCAAATGAGAGCATAGGGGCAAAGAGGTAATATGACATCTTTTCCAGCACTGGCTTCAAACAGTGTAATAGCCCTTGCAGGTTAGTGGAGCATATGTGGCTTGCTGAATAATAAGAGTTGTTCTCCATTCTGAGAACATACTCACCTGGGAAAGAGCATGACATGTATTAATCTGTGCATGGCTTCCCCAGCAGCATGGCAGAAAGCTGTGCTCTTTTTGAGAAGAGGCAGGAGCGGTGTCCTGTGCTGCAGGAATGTGAGGACTGTGGGGTTTGCTTGGTGTTGGAAGGCGAGAGACTGAAATATGGTTTGGCACGTGCCAGCTCGAAAGACATGCTGAAAGACAAGCTTCTGTACTTGGGTGTGCAGGAAACTGGGATAAAGCACAGAGCATGTGGAAAAGAGCTGTAAGTGGTTCCTGAATATCCTGTTCTTCCTCTGGAGCACAGAGCTGATGGCAGGCTTTCCCCAACAGCTTTTTCTTGCTCGTTTCTGATTTCCCTGAAAATCACCCTAAGCCCTTGCTTCAGCTGCCTGGCAAGCAACTACCAGCCTGCCCCAGGATGGTGCACAAGGGCTCCTGGAGACAGCAGCATCTCTACACGGCAAAACGAGTAAAGCCAGGTCTCAGTCTATTTCCAGACTGGAAGTAAAGAAGCAAATCACAACAAGAGACATACATAGTGCTAATACTGTCCCGGTGACAATATAACAAAATTATAGACATACATAGGCATTTGTAGACACTGTAGACAATACAACAAAAATTAATGTCTTAATGGTGGGCAAGCCAGTATATTTAATGCAGCAGCTCATAAGCTTTCATGTTTTCCTCTGCAATAAACTGTCCTCCCATCTGACCAGTGAACTGTCTGTGAGTTAAAAATCAAATTCTGAAAAATATTTTATCAAAAAATTATGCCAGATTCTGAGCCTAAATGAAGACCTGTCTCTTCATTTCTTGTGAAGTAGCAACTCCAAGTATGTGCCACCCCACGTGCTTGGCTCTTACCAGCTGCATCCAGAACCTCAACAAAAACCTCAAGGTAATTTTTAAAGTTTTCCTCATTTGGGTTATCTTTCTGAATTAAAAATTACATGCTGCTACCTTGATATAAAAACTGGGCCTGCATGTCAAAAACTTGATTTGTTAGGATAGTATCTCCATCGCTTTATCTCAGTAATCCTTAAGACCTTTAATGCACACAAGCTTTCTCTAAGGAAGAGAGCGTCACATCAGAGGTATGAAAATGGCTTACTTTCTCTAAATTCATGGCTCTTCATTCCTGTGCAAGCTCACTCTCTCTTTCATATGTACAAGTAAAACTCTTTACAGTTCAAGGAAGTGCCCCCCTCAGCATGAGAAAAGATTTCTCTTTAAAAAGTGAAACCGTTCTGCATGAAGTTCCCAGCAGATGATCCCTGGTATGCACTTAATGATTTGCCTTAGAGGGTATGCTTATTGCATAGGATTTCATTTCATTCATCCTTATTCTAATAATTTTATGGACAAGAAAGGGAATGGGGCACAGATTACATGTGTCATCAATAGAGTCTGGAGTATTGTTATTTATTACAAATAATTAATCTGCATACTAATTTCTTGTCTTTCCATATTAAAAGAGATAAATCTACACAGGTACTAATATTAAACTAAGTCAGAGTTTTCATCTGAGCTACAATATGACTATGTCTACACTGGTTTCTGGTAGACTGGGCTACAATATATATGTATCATTATGAAAAGGGACATTTTCTTTTGTCCCCTTCTCCCTCACACATTGCATACCTGTAGTGTTAGTACCTTCCTTCATTCTTTTATTACCATCTTCCTCTCTCTTTCTTGTTTGTTTTGCAACCTCATTTCTAAAGGGAGAGTTGGATTTTGCAGCCATAAGGACTAAATTCCCTATTAAGTATATTGTATATATAAGAAAAAAATATAAATGTGGGCTATGCTCAGTTTCAGAAAACCAGGATATTTTCCAGGCCCTGAAATCACACCTATTTACACTTACCCAGGAGTTACGTTATTTGGGGTATTTCCAGGCGATGAGAATACAATTCCCTGTAGCATGGCTCCACCTCCAGTATTTTACTATGAATTTTCCTTTTACTTGATTTCGTAGTTTAGTTCTTTAAAATATATTCTGTTAACCTTTTTCTAATGACATTTCCTAAAGGCTTAGTCAAATACACACTGAATAAAACAAAAGTGAACCAGTGAGCCCCTTCAGTATGATATAATATTGCCCACTTAGAAATTAGTTTCCACTTGAGGAAGACATAATCAGGGAAGTAAGCGAGACTCTTTCTTTTTGCCATCCCAGCTTCATATTTTCAATATTATACTAAAGTCTGTATAGACAAAAAACCATATACTTTGCCTGTCTGTGCTCTGCTGAAAGCCTGATTGTCTTGTTTCCTTGGATTGAGCCACTTACTTTCTCAAGCTGTAGTCTTCCTCTGCCACCTATCTCTCTCTGAAATATTATCTACAAAAGTAGAAAGGCAGATGTTTCTAAAATGTATTACTGTGCAATCAAAATCACTGAGACTGGACTCTGCGGAGGATCTATATATCACTAATACATCAGGAGTTTAGTGCCTGTATTAATAGGGTCGGTGCTTAAGAAACTTCAACAGAGGGCAGACACTGCCTGTTTCTACTTTTACGTCTTAGCAATAAAAAAAGTAAAATAAAACGAACCCTATTTTGTGCATGGAGGTGATTGCTAAGGAACATTTTCTCTGAAATTACCTGTATGCCTGGAGCATAGAGAATATATATATTATATACCTAGTATACAAATACAAAAAATGCCTGTAGAATGTCTTTGTGAACACATCTCAGAACAAGACAGATTCACCTTCTACTGGCTCAGTGCTGCGTGGAGGAAAGAGATGCACAATGGTTCGGCTCGGATCCAAATGTGGCACAATACCTGCATCTGAAAAGCTGATACCTCTGCCCCTGAGGGCAAAACTGAGCCTGTTCCTACGTCGATTCATGAAGAAAACTTCCATGAGCTTTCATACTACACACTGTATATATGTGTAATATGTATAATTGTATATATTGTATGCAATACAGTATTGCATAATTGTAAAGTTAACATAGCTTATAAGATTTGATTATAAGTTAATTTTCATACCAAATCAAGACCTAAATTCAATGCATTCAGTGTGTTCTCACACGTGAGCATATTCCCTCATGACAGCTCTAGATTTCTCTTCCAACCCTGCATAATGATCTCTTCATCTGCCGCAATCAGTAGAGGAGAGACAGGTGATGCCTCTGGCCCGTCGGGGTTGGGCAGGACGGGTGAGTGACATGCGCCAGATGCTGCACCCTGAGCTGGGCTTCAACTCCCCTGTAAATACATCATGGAGTAAAAATCACCACGTACATTCCAGCTGCTGCAGAGCGTGTCACTGGAGTAGATGTGCTGTCATATGTACAAATGCACACCAAATAGTATCCGTATGTGTGATTAATTAGCAGCTAACAGTGAATTCTTTGAGCCAAAGGGGAGGGGAAAAAAATGAAAAGGGAAAAAAAAAATCACACCCCCAAAGGAAGATTAAAATTAACTATACACGGTCCCTGAGGCTGAAAAACAAAACAAAACCGTGTTCTTCAGGACAGTGGAGGAGACTATGAAGCCAGTACTATGTGTCTCCTGATTTTTACTTTAATTTTTACTATATTTATGCTTATTTTTATCTTCAGTGTCAGTTAATTCAGTGCTCATGAAAACCACCAAGCCAGCAGCTTCTAAGCCTAAAGTCTTCTGTATCCATACGGATCCAGAGGCTGTACCTCAAAAACATCCCTGAGAATACCATGGTAACAGTTGCCAGGCCCCCAAAAAACAAAAAGCTTTTAGAGATATGGAGCACAAAGACTGACAAGATAAGAAAAAGGAACAGCATTATCTATCTTAATTCATTTCATCCAAATTTGACCCATGTAAACCCACAAGTAATGCATTCAACTGAAAAGTGTATGTTGAGACCTACAGGCAAATTGAAGCTTTAGACAGTAAAGTGGAGAGCAGAAACAGGAAGACTAGTGAAACTAAATTTATCATTTTTTAGAGGAGGCCCTGCACAATACAAGTGATGTACACAGCAAATGGACAAAAAATTGCAAGAAACGAGTCAACAGAAAACTTCAATATTTAGGAATATGAATACTGCCATATAGGAGTTTAGTATATGGGCACTGTATAGGAATATGCATATTAGTTTGTGCAAGATGTTCATCGGTATCTTGAAAGGTGATATAAAAACACACTGATAAATTTACATAAACAAGCAAACAAGAAGCATAATAACAAGAAGACTGAGAGTAAATTGGGAAGCAGGACATTTGGAAATATCTGAGTTCATTGCTAAGTCTCTTTACATTCTCAAGAACAAACAGCACATGAATGGAGCTGTTTGAATAAATGTATGTCTAGGAAAAAGGAAGTCAGGTGATGGAAAAGGTCCTGGAAAGGATGACTCCACAAGGTGTCACGAGCAGATGCCACAGGCTTGCATGGGATCACCAAAGATTTCAGCCTAGTGACTTGCAATCTCAGTTAGCTATGTAAGAGCTTAGAAGAAATACGAGAAACCTCCCAATACCAACAGTTCCATATCACCAAGCAGTCAATGTTTTTATGTACTTGTATTAGCAAAACTGAAAATACTGTGGTGATCACAGTGGGAGAGCACATCAGTATGATATATCTTCAAAATTGTATTGTGGCAAAAACCCCCAACATCCATAAGCACCAGCTGCTAAGGAGTTTTACTTTGTGTATGCCTTCAGTAAGAGAAATGATAGAATAAGTTCTTGTGTCAATATTTTTAAAACAATGTTGAAAAAATGTGCAGGTTGGAAAGAAAGAAGAATTGTAGAAAGTTAAGGAGATCCATCTATTTTGGCAGGCAGAAAATTATATTATTGTACGAAATAAAAAAGTTTCATAAGAGAAAATGTAAGAAAAAAGGACTATTTAAATAAGTGAAGTATGGCATTTCTTGAACCAACAGCTGGAAGCTGAAACCAGCCCAAATCGAACTGGAAGTAAGAACCACTGAACACTGCTGAGCAGAGCAGCAAACAGCTACAGCAAAGGCTAGATTCTCCATCCATCTTATGGTATCTTCTAGCTGGGGAAACTTGCCTTTCTGGAATCAGTGGAAGTCTCCCTGAGCTCTTCTAAAAAACTATATTATAAACATTATGAGTGATATATGTTCTAAGATTAAAAAAACAGAAAGGTCTGTTCTGAATGATAAATACTTTACTATTTCATTGAATGTGATGTTTTACGTTCAAACCTTTGCACATTGGGTGCTGGCAGGTTAGCACTGGATGAAAAGTTTCCAGTGAAGGTGAGCAACAAACGTAGTCAGTGCTATCACATTTCCATGATTTTTTGTCCCAGTCTGTCTGAATGTTGATGATCTGTTTGCTTGTCCAATGAGCCATTCTCAGAAACAGCCAATGCTTCTTTTGTGAAAAGCTGCAGATTAGTTAGATGATAACATTGACTTGCTTTATAGGAATGTTTTCTGAGGCAAGTTGTAACTTCTTGCATGTTGCTGTTTATCAGAACCCATCATTCTTTATTCCTAAAAATGAGATTTTCTTTTCACATTACTGCTGTGAAATATTTACCCGTGTATGGTCGTAGGAGTAGGCCCGAGACAGTGTTTTAATGGTACATAGCCAAATCTTAACCTATGTCCTTCCTAAAACTGTGCTTTCCTTTATTGCTGTCATAATTTTCTCTTTGAGGTGACTCCGCTGTTTCTTTCCAAGCCTTTGTAGTTCCTTATGTGACTCAACCCACATAAATTTCTTTAGATAGGACCAAGGGAATCTATTAAAATAAATAAATAAAATATGCAGTAGATATACAGTGAGACCATTAATGATTATTGTTTCTGACCATTGGTTTCCAGGATAATTTCCTCTACCAGGACTGATTTCACAGAGTGCACTGAGGAGGCAAAACAAAGCCAACATTTCTGCATGAATGTTTGTATTGCTTTACATTAAGACACTAATGCTTTCTTGTGTCTTATACTGCACAGTTTTACAGCCAAAAAAACTGTTATAAAAGAAACTGAATTCATACCAAGCCACATCAGACCTGATTCCTCTAACATATACTTGACTCTGAGGTAAACCCCTTAAATTCAGCCCTCAAGGAGAGATTCTCCAGGAGACACAAGCTAGACCACCTGCCACATTGCATCACCCAGTCACACATGTTGCTGTTACACCTTGGCTTTTTCTACACAAGAAGTAAATGTTCAGCCTTGAGAAGGGTCAGGTCCTGCCTTTGGTATTGCACAGAGTCATTGGTGAAGGGCTCATATGAAGAGTGAGAAGGCATACTATGTCTTTGGAGCTTGTGTTCATTGGATTCAACCTTTGAGAAATGGGCTGGTTTGGGTACTTTGCCCGGCATACTCTTACCTGTTACACAGGCACAGGTCTGTGTGTTCTGGAAAGGCGCCCTACCTCACACAAGCAGGGACACAGAGAAGTGAGATCCCACTGTCCCAAGTGAGATCCCCAAATCTTTCACTGTGAGGAGAGGAGATGCATTCTTTGGCTGACTGCCTTAATTTGGACACCCTCCAGACAGTGAGTCCTTCCCTGTACTGTGGCTATTTGCTTACTCTTCAGGAGAAATAAAATTATATGCATACATGTAACACACTTTTTTTTTATTTTAATGCTTAAGACCTACATATCTTCCTCTTGTTCTCTTCTTCTCGATAACCAACAATAAATGTACTGATGGGGGTAGGAGCAGTGTTGAGACAGAACCCATAGTCATACCGTTCCAGGCTGCATTGCAGTAGGAAAAATGATTTTACCAAGCTAGAATAGGGAGAAGAAAGTTTGCTTAAATATGAATTTTAAACCTTGCACCTAGTGCAGAAAACTCTGTTTTCAAGCACTGAGATGTGATTTTGGTGGGCAGGCATTCAGAAAAAGTTCTAGCATCTGGAATATGAAAATTAAATTTTAAGAAAAACAAAATGGAGTTAATAGCTAGTTTTAGTTATGAGGATTTTCTTCTTAAATTATTTTAAATATTTCACGTCTTCAAAATTCGAAGTCTCCATTTTTTTTCAGATTTCCCCTCCTATTTTGTAAACAAATCAGCATTTGAAAACCGAGTAAAATTGTTTCTTTCATCTTTTCCGTATTTTTCCCGCTTTTTTACCGATTCTTAAAACAAAACAAAACGGATCATTTTTCACAGTAATTGTGACCCATGCCAGGAAGGTGAATGCTTCAAAGAGTTGATTCTAAAACGAGAACTTAGATCTCTGTTAGAAAGTAATTTAGCTCTTAAGCAGCTCCGTCAAAATGAGAAGTGAAGGTATATTCACCTATTTAAAACTTTGCATGTCGCACTTATTGGAAAACCGAGGCGTAAATCCAGTTTACCTTCACGCTAATTCGGTTTTTTTTACGCAACTTTTCCCTCGACGTTGTTTTAGTTTCTATTAAACGCAAAAGCATCACCATTCACAGGTTTGTAATTGTTAAAATAATTTCTGGGGAGGTTCCTCCTCGGGAGCAATTGGATGTTCTTCTTTCGGTTCATCAGACTTCTCAACTCCTGTGACTTTGGTGGTGGTATTTTCCGGCGGACGCCGGACTTGGTAGGATTTGGAGAGGGTTACCCAGATCCCTGCCTTTCCCGGAGCTCCACTTGTCTCCGGCCAGGAGCGGGGACCGACGAGGTGGAGGGTGGCAAGGGGCATCCTCCCCGGGGTGCGCCGGGCAGCCCCCGGCGCAGAAGGCACGTGAAATGAAATGAGATAAATGAAATGGAATGAAACGCAGAGGGAGATGGCTTGACTCACTATGTAAGCCCCCATTTCCCGCCGTCCCCTGTCTCCCCCGCAGTCGCCGGCCGGTCCCCGCGTGGCTGAAGAGGGCACCACGTGTCGCAGCTCCCCCTGCGACTCCCGCCCCGCTGTTCCCGGGCTGTCCCGACTGCGGAAGGGGGGTTTTCTTGGCTTTCCGCGTCTATGCCACCCGCCGGGCTCGGAGCTGAAATTCCCCCGTTGGCTGCCGAGCCCCTCCAGTCCCGGCACATTTACAGGAGAGAGCCACGCTGTAGGAAGGGCGGGAGGTAGGGAAAAGAGGGCAGGGAGGGGGTGTCAGTTCAGCCCAGCGCGACCTCATTCCCCCTCACTCCTCCCACCAGTGCGTGTTGCCTCTTAACCCCCGGGAACCTCCCTCCCCCGAAGCATTGCTCTACTTTGCAGAACGCGAGTTGATGACGAGAAAAGTACTTCTCGGCCGCGGCCAGCCATGAGCTGTTTGGATGTTATGTACCAAGTCTACGGTCCTCCTCAGCCCTACTTCGCAGCAGCCTACAGCCCCTACCACCAGGTAGGTGTGGGGGACAGCGGCGAAGAAGCAGAGGGTGGGAGGGGTGTCGTCTGGAGGATGGCCGTCTNGTAGAGGGGAGGAGGTCTGGGAGCCTGCGATGGTGATCGGAGCAGAACCGCATCCCACCTTGGCGCGGGGCTCGGCAGGGTACGTACCACGGCAACAACCGACGGGCTACGGGGATGCCTTGGGAGCTTGGGCGTGATTTTAACCCTCAGAGGGATTTTTAGGGGGTTGGGGTTTTATTTATTCATTTATTTTCCAATATTTGTTTGTTCGTTTTCTTTACCGGGACGGGCTCCATCCGACCACGGCGGCTTAGGGCAGCGATGCCTGCAGTGTGTGGAGCCCGTCGGGAGCTGCGAGACCGAGCTGCCCGTGATATGGCTCACCCCTGCGCAACGGCATCCCGGCCGCCGCCCCGGGAGTCACTTCGTGCAGAGATTTTACAGCCGCTTCGGAGGGGTGGTCTGGAGTTATACTCTGGAAGTGAGGGAAGTGAAAGTTCAGGGAGACTGCGAAGTTTCCCCAGTTTTGCGATAGCAGAGGAAGCCTCGACCCCGAAGGGGACAAGAGATTGCGGGATGCTCCCTGCTCCCGGCACGCACTCGACGGCGGGACCTCGGTCCGTGCCCCGGCCCTGTCGGGCTCCCGGTGGCGGCCGTCGCCCCGTAAAACCCGCGGGTGCTTCTTGGCTAGAGCCACGTCTCGCCGCCGCGCTCCGCCCGGCCGGTCGCGAGTATCGATTAATCCTCGGGTTTCAATAAAAGGGTCCCACCGGCCGCGGGGAAGTTGCAGGCACGCACGGTCCGTCGTGCGTGGGGATCTGGTCGCCCCGGGACGCGCACCGTCCAGCGTGGGCCCGGACTCGTTTCCCCCGGCTGCACCTGCTGCACACCTCTTTCCTTTTACGTGACTGCATTTCCACTTTTTCCTCGCCCTTACTCCTCGAAATTAATTCCTTCTTCCCACAGCATAAAGAAAAAGGGGATGGATTGAGCGAGCAGCGCCTCGGGCCCTGGGCAGGTAGCAGCCCCCGCCGCGCCAGCGGTCCCGTCCTCGCAGCCCCGCGGCCCTTGTGCCGCCTCCAGCGCCCAGCAGCGGGGCCCAATTCCCGTTACAAATAGCAGACGATGTCTTCCTCCACCTTATCTCCCCTTGCATCACCCTCTCACTCTCTCAGCACATGGCTTATGACATTAAGGGAGATGATCATTACCTCAGTGGCCGAACCTGGAGCTAAGTGGAAAGCGGTCGTCGCAGAGTGACATTTTTAAATATATCGCGCGTCTGTCCCATCCCCACGGTGCTTCCCCCACTGCCCGCTCCAGGGCTGTGCCCGCAGCTCCCAAGCCCAAGCTCCGCGTCCCAGCAGCTGCAGGCACGCTGACTGCTTATAATGATGGGAAACATCGAGCAAACTTCTCAAAGCCCGCTGTTTTCCTACTCATCGGAATCCAGTAAAAACGGAATAATCTTGTAGGAAATACCTGGAGCTTTTTGCCGGCCAGGGAAATTTATTTTGCCCTGAAATGTGTTTGAGGCTGCCAGGTTTCCCCCCTCCCCCGCCCTCCCATTTCTTTCTCGTCGCCGGTACGGATCACAGGACAGTCTTCGCTGCAGACTTTGCGAGCTGGAGAACGAGTGACTTTCGACTTCCCCTGCGGGAAGCGCTGCCGGCGCTGCTCCGTGGGTGCCCGGCTGCCGCCCGCCCGTGCTCCGCGCCTTTTCCCCCTTGGCGGCCGCCGTTCGTCCCGGAGCCAGCTGCAGAGCGCCGCCTTATGTGGGGGCTTGGTGCGCTCGGCGCCTGTCTTGCTCCATCCCGGCCGGAATCTCCGGGTTTCGGACAGCCAGCCCTATTTGCAGCCCCTTCGCGTCCTCCTAGGTGCAGGACAGAATTGCAGCTACGGGGAGTGAAGGGGGACGAGGTGGGGAATGCTGTTGGAAGGTTGGTTTGTGCTGGAGGAACGGCGGGCTGCGGAGAAGTAAACTTTGGCGTCATCTCGGAAACGCCGCGAGAGAGGGCTCGGCGCTGTGTGCCGGCTGGCGCACCTTGGTGCGCTGCGTGACCGATTCTGTTTTCTTTACTTCTCCACAGAAAGTCGCCTTTTACTCCAAAATGCAAGAACCCCCGGAGAGCGGCAGCGGCACCAGCGTCAGCAGCTCCTTCTCCAGCCACCCCGCGGCCAGCATCAAGGAGGAGGACTGCAGCCCCGAGAAGGAGCGACCTCCCGAGGCCGAGTATATCAGCTCCCGCTGTGTCCTCTTCACCTACTTCCAGGGGGACATCAGCGCCGTGGTGGACGAGCACTTCAGCCGGGCGCTCAGCCAGCCCAGCAGCTTCTCCCTCGGCAGCGCGAAGGCGGCGAGGAATGCCGGGTCTTGGCGGGGTGAGCACCCAGGGAGGCGCGGGAGACAGCGGAGTCCCCCTCTGGGCCGGCACCTCACCCCTCAGCATCCTTTCTCCCTCCTCTCTCCCGCCGGCGACTGATGCCCGGTGCGCAACCCCTGGGAGCCACTGTCCCGGGCCCGGAGCTGCCAGCTGCTTGGCCCCTTTAGAGTAAAAAAAAGGAAAGAATAAAGTCCTTTAGTTCATGCTGGTCCGGTGAGGCCCAGGAAGAAGCGACCTGGGAGGTGGTTGGAGGAAACGAATTTTCTTTACATTGCAGGTGCTTTACCTGGAGGGATCTACAGCTGTGGAGTAACCCCTGCACTGTGCCTGTGGCGAGTGCTTCCCTAAGTTTCAGTTTAGTGTGGTCAAAATGATGGGAACAAAATAAAAAGCAAATGTGGGAGCTTCCCATCTCTAAAAAATTGATTGTGTGTGTCTCCCTGTGTCTTGCCCTGCATGTATCACCACCCTGATTGCTGCTGGAACAGAGTCAAGGACCCTAACTTTCTGAAAACAGGGGCTTCCAGACCTGCCCATGGCTATGGCTATGGCCATGTCCTGTCAAGGCCAAGGCTAAGGCCAAGGCCAAGGCTTGTGTACATGCTCTGTATCCATGCCTAATTCACTCTGGACAGGGCCAGAGGTACCCAGGGCAGAGAGGAATAACCTTCCTCACTCTGTCCGCCAGAGAGTTAGGGCTGGCAGTTCTTTGTGGGCAGGTTTGGTAACCCTCCTCCACAGACCCACCTGCCCAGCCAAGGCTGCTTTCCCAGCCCCTGCATGAATTGCTGTTGATAGTGTCTAAGAATGAAATAGTAGTTCAAATATTTCATGGGTGAAAGATACTCAGTGCTGGAATTGATGACAGGAGAGAAGACATTTTTTGCTCATCATGAACTGCTTCCCCTTCTCCCAAGTAATTCCAGGGCTCAGAGCTTACATATTTCCCTGGCACACATGCATGAGGATCATAGTTTGATTTATTTCTTTTGAGAACAGTGTGCATTCCCAATTAATCATGTGTAATGTCTATCTATGCTATTAATAATCACCAGTCCATCTTGCATGTTGCTTACTGGGCTAAGAAAATGCAGGATCTTTCTCCTTTGTCAACCTCCGAAGATCTGCAGAGTGATTCCCAAATATGTTGACAACATACCTAAGAAACAGGCATAAGTCCACCGTAATAGGTGCAAAATGGCCCTTAGATATTTAGAAAATTCAAGCTGGCTTTCAGTCACATCTCGCACTATTCTTGTCCACTTTTAAACTACACTGAGGCAGGAGTCCCTTTCCTGGAGGTGTTTGGCATAAATGCTTAGACAATGAGATTATTACGAAAACAAACAAGAAATATTCAACCCTGAAAATTTCAGTGATGTATAATAGCTCTCACTCAGTTTCCACTGCTGAGATACTCATCTTAGATAACAGCCTTTTGCCCATCTACATACTAACATGGAGCAGATAGTTGCAGTTTCATGGATAAGCTGTGGGCTAGGTGTGTTGGATATTTAGCTGGAGAGAAATCTGTACTTCTTTGGAGCAAGTTCTTGTGTTTGATAGTTTTTCAGGGAATAAGGGGAATGCGAGGACAGGTTTAGGTGCACCAGAGAGAGACAGAGCCACAGCGAAAGAATAGGTCTTGTTGAGTGTGCTTATTGCTGACTTTCTCTCTTGCTTTCATCCCCCAGATGGCTCCTTCCCAATGAACCAGCGTATCTTCCCGCCATCCTTCTGGAACAGCACGTACCAGCCCTCCTCAGTCCCAGCCACCCTGAGCAGTCCCCTGGCAGCTGCCGCCCACAGTGAGCTGCCCTTTGCTGCTGCCACCGACCCCTACACACCAGCCTCACTGCACGGCCACCTGCACCAGGGTGGGCCTGAGCCCTGGCACCACGCCCACCACCACCACCACCATCACCACCATCCATACATTGGGACACAGAGCACTGCCTACCCTCGCCCTGCTGCCATGCACGAGGTCTACGGGCCCCACTTTGACCCCCGATACAGCTCGCTCCTGGTGCCCACAGCCTCTGTCCGCCCCCACCGCCTCACCCCCGCCTCCGTGTCCACACCGGTCAGTCCCCCCTGCGAACTGGGCAAGAGTGAAGCAGGCGCTGCTGCAGCCTGGACGACACCAGGTCCTTTCCCCAGTGCAGCAGGGGACATGGCACAGAGCATCGGCCTCAATGTTGACACAGGTAATGAGCTGCCCTCAGTCCCTCTGGGACCCCTGGCTCAGCTGCACCCCAGCTCACTATCTCCACACCATCACTAGTAGGAAGGAAGAACCACTCTGGAGGGATGGCTGGGGTGCTGCTGTGGAGGAATAAATTGGGGGTGGAAGCCCATGTGCAGTGCCTGAGCTCTACCCTGGGTGCTCTTCTCAGAGCTCTCAGGCCAGGCAAGTGAGGAAGGCAAGAGGGAGGATGGCACAGGCCAGCATATCATATCCCCACAACATCTTTCAAATTTTTGATGCCTGCAAATATGACCAGAGGGTACAGATTGCTTTGAAGTACTTTGCTCCTGGTTCTGGTTTTGCTTCTTCATGGAGCAGCAAGAGCTGTGAGCAGGATGGAGCAGCACTAAAGGTCATTGCTTGCCCCCCTCCTTCTGCTGCCCTGGAGGCAGTAGTGTGGGCAGTCACAGCAATGCAGGTCATTTCTAGACCTCACACAGGTTCATGAACTAACTCCTCTCTTTGTTTGCTTTTTCCTTCCAGTTTTTGAGATGAAAACAGAATTACATTTGCTGAACTAAAAAGGCAATAATTTTCTCCTGGTAGTGACTGATGGGGAGTCTGGAACCGAGGCTGTGTGACTATAGCAATGACAAAAGCAGAGATACAGGCACAATTAGCAGTGGCAGATCCTGGGTCAGTGGTTGTGAAGGCAAGGAAAGCCTACTCTATGCTGGTTTCGTTATCACAGCCACTAATGGCTCCTTACAATACTCTCACTTTAAGCAGAAGGGACGTGTGCCTGTCTCCAGTCTGGATTGGGCTTTTCTCCTTGCTTCACAGCCTTTTGGGGCTCTGGAAAGCCCATGCTTTAGACTGATCTCAGCTGGCAGAAATGCAGTTTGTTTTCCTCTGTCCTTAAATGCCTGTACCTGTTTTTCTTCTTCCCCCCTTTTTTTCTTCTCTCCGTTCTCAGGTTTACAGACTCAGGATAAAAGCAAGGATCTGTACTGGTTTTAGAGCTCTCCTTCACTCTTCTTCCCCTGGCTCTCCCCTGTAGCTCTCTGCCTGTAGACATGGTGGCATTCAGAGCTGAAATCTGGTCAGTTTGTAACAGCTTCTGATCTTGGTTTGCAGCTCGCCGTTACTCCTTCTGTGGTGGATCCCTTCTGAGCTGATGTGCTGACTCAAAGACTCTCAGATCCCCCCTCCCTGCCCTTTTCCGAGCCCATCGTGGCCCTGCAGTTCTGGGAAAGACAACAGAATTTAAATGGACCTAGCATTGCAAGGGCAATACTTAGACTTATTTTGGAAAGAAAATCCTTCTGTTGCAAGAGGAGAGCCAAAGACGTTGAACTTCTATTTAAACAAACCCCACACCCAGACCTGCAGTCAGATTACTCTGAAAGAGTCAAATGACATTATGGATGGTAATGCAAAAGCACTGGTCTTCAAGTAGGGGGCAGAGAAAATTGTGGGGATTTTTTTTATTGGTGTGAATATTTTTTTATGGCAGTGAAAGTTACTTCTTGAATGAAATGTAGGAAAACTACTTAGCAGTTTTGAACTGGATTTTTACTTTGTAGAAAAGTGAAAGGAGAAGAAACTGGAACTCACAAGCATTTTTGGACTATCAAGGAAAACTGGTCAGATTTTTCGTCTTTGTGGTTGTGAGTGGCAAGTGCCTGGCTGGGGCCACCTGCCCTGGGCTTACAGATATGCAGCTGTTCCACTCACAACTGCTCAAATACCAGAAAGACGAAAACCAAGGTGGCACTTCTCAGAGTTTGGCACAGCATTTGCATTGGATGTATAACAGTTGTTTGGTTATGGGGAGTTTTTTGTTTGTTTGTTTTTGTTTGGTTGGTTTTGATGGTGTTTTTTTAACAATAAACATTTTCTGATGAAAGTAAAATCCTTCTAAAGCAGAAGGAGAAAGGAATCTGGTGAAGAATGGCTCATCTTCACCCAACAGCCTTTAAGGGGAACACCAAAACAAAAAGCACATGACGGACAATAGGTCTGAGTTTCATCTAACACTTCTCTTTGTCACTTGTTTCTGTCATTTTGTCACTTTAGTACTTGTTTTATTTCGTTTTGTTTGGTTTTTTTGAAAGGGGGAATAAGATATCTATTTAATAGTAGGTAAGCTATATTAAAGGTATCTCCTTTTATCCTGTGTACTTTTATGAAGAATTAAAGCTACATAAGAGAAATGAGGCAAAGTGGAAACTTCAGGATGCAGCAGAGAAAGGATCTCTCACATGGATGAAGTGAATTATTATTTTCTACTAAAGACAAATAGAAATTCTAATATTTTCTTTGTGAGGAAAATATACAGTGATAAATATAAAGGATGAGAAAATGCGAGACCATTGCAGTGCTACACTTTAGTATATGGTGTGACTGTAAGATCAGTTAAAGTAAGGGAGCTGCTCCCTAATAGGAGATATTTCTTCATGAAACTTCTAGAAGAAGAGACTGTATTTGGCATTGCTATTGCATTGGTAATTTAAAATATTATTACCTGGTGATGAACCATGAATGAAACAGGGCAGTTTTATTTAAAAGCTGACTTTTTACAGGCAAAATATCTGGTTCCAACACTACCGTGTCTTGTTTTGTTCCTTTTTTTTTCTTAATGTTGTGTCTTCAAAGACTACATTCAAAACATGTAAAAGGAGAGTCCTAACATTACATTACCCCTCTGACACTAGGAGAAGCAGTAGGAAAAGGACTTTTGTGCTGTGATGAGTTTTTTCTCTCTAGCACTCTCACATAAGCTGGCATAATGTTCACTATATGTCAGAAGTGGACTTATGAATAACCCAACTTTGCTTCTCCTAGGTTTCAGATTGACGATAACCCAATTTCTAGGAAAGGGTAGGAATCCTAATAGAAAGAGCACGATAAAGGAATGTGAGTACATACCACAAAAAGCTTGACGAGGAGCAATGTGTACAGAGCATCCCCAGCCAGAATTCAGCAAACGGCAGGAGGGGAATTGCCACATGATTCTTTCAGCGAGACATAACCCTGAACATTTTCCCTCAGCCTCCAAACAGCCAAGAGCACAGACAAGCTGTAAAGAGCAAGGCAAGGACCCCAGAATTTATACACTGGTTAAAGGAAAAACATTCTGAGGAGTCTATCAAGGAAGAAGGCACCAGCACTTTGCAGAAGAAAAATAACTAAAAACAGCATTTAACTTTATTGCTGTTGGGGCTTGAAGTTAACAGGAGTATTTTGTGAGCATTTGCTTGAAAATTTTTAAAGGTCATTTTAAAAGGTTTTTTTTTTAAAAAGAAAAATGTAAACCTGACTCTATCATTGGTTGGGCTTCACCACAATTGTTTTTATTTTCTTTTCCTCTCCCTTCTCCTCTGCAATTCTTAATGAGGAAGCCTGAGCAACACAGTCCAAATATATTTGGAAATATTCATGTAATCATAAATCAATTATTTACTACATTGCTATTTAAAATTAATTTTGACAATGAAGGTATTCAAGCATGAGAATTTATGCAATGAGTACATGAATATTGGTTTTGAATATTTGTTCTCTGGGTGTTTTTTTTTTTACTGTTATATCATGAGAGCACTCAAACACCAAAGACAAGATCATGCCTGAAGGTGTTAAGTGTGCAAATAACTTTCTGAAAATGCTCCTAGTCTGGATGGACTGCAGTCTGAAAGCACACATGCCCTGTTTTGGCTAATGCTTGCAGTTTTGTTCACTCTGACTCCCAGAGAACGTCTCACAGCGCTTACCTTTAAGGATTGGACGTGAGAATTTGCAGGACTGGAGCACACAGCTCCTAATGCAAGCAACAGTGCAAATGACCTCTGTGCCATTTTGCGAGTCTGTTTTATTCCTCTTTGCATCATAGGTTGTTATTTCCTTAATCATGAGTGCTTGCAGGAAGTCTGGAAGTACAAAAGAAACCCTTCCTATATGTTAAGCATGTTAGTATATGTTATTACCTGTCACATGCTTGTCACACACCGAAAGAGCAGGGCTATGAGTCCCCATCCCTGCAGCTTTGTCACACAAAAGTTAGCACCGGCTTGTGCTCTCTAGCTGCTCACCTGACAAGCAGACTAGCCCAGCTGGGATAGACACAGTTCCCAACTCGTTTTACAGAATCCAGGGAAGGAGAGAGGGACAGGATTTGTTACAGAGCATGGCAGTGCTGAACATAGTAAGAGTTATCAGCTGCTGCCCAGTAGCAAGGGTATCCTCTTGACAAGGAGTTTGCAGAACAAGTTGTGGACACATTCATCAGGGATATTTATTTCCCTTTCTGAAAACAACTGAAAATTAAAAAAGCATGAAGGAATTCTGTTTTCATGAATGCTTTAAAGGATTAAAAGAGAACTGTCAAGAGAAGGATGGAATACTATAGCTGCAGAGACAAGAGTGCTGCAAAAAACTCTTAAGCACATATATGTGTCCCTGCACTTATAGTCTAATATCAGAGATATTTAGGGTGATGTTTCTTACTTCCGACTTCCTTTTCCAGTGTTTTTGTCATAGGTTTCCCCAGCAGAGGAGGAGGAGAGGAGAAGACAGAGGGTGAAAGAGGGTCTGAAGAATGCCTTGCGCCTCCCCCAGATTGTGTGCTGCTTGCCTCTGGAGAAATGTATCTGCCCTGTCTCCTCCTTGGGTCAGGAGCTGCCGACCCTTCTCGCTTTTCCTTTGAAGTCTTATTTAGGTTCATGCCAAGCTCTAGCTAGGGCTTAAAGTTGGTCCCTTCTTGGAAGGGAGCAAAAGCTGCTGGTGGCTTTGGATGCACCAGTGTTCTCTAACTGGCAGTCGTTGTGCATCTTTTTCTGGGCAAGTGTTGTAATTAACGTGCCCTTTCGATTACAGAAGGATGAGCCAGCTCCTGCGGGGGATTGTGGTGTTCTGGCTGTCTTCCCGGGTCTGCCACCCAGAGGAGCAGTAGCAGCAGGGAAAGGAGAGAGACTTATGACTATTTGGAGGAGTGAGGTATTGATTTTTTAGGCAAGGCAATTTTGCCTAGGAAATTGCAAATAGAAATTCTAAAAAGGAAAAAAAATAAAAAAGAAGAAATAAAAAAAGGAAAAAGTAGTAGAAAAAGAAAAAAAAAAAGAAAAAGAAAAAGAGGAAAAAAAAAAAGAAAAAAAAAGGAAAAAAAGAAGAAAAAAGAAAAAAAAAGAAGATGAAGAAATTTTACTTGAGTCAGTTCCCGAGGTTTGGGACTACAGCCTTGGGAACCACATTGTTAATTTATTTCCCAGCCTGGTAACACTGTTACCTAAACCAACTGTACTGACAAGCCACTCAGCCTGGACTGTTCATGTCCATCTCTAATCATAAAGAAGGAGTTACCTTTGCAGTGCATCTTCTACTGCCTCCTTAGCCAGGCATAATTGCTGAATAATGTACAACAAACCCATGAGTGCGTATTATAGCAGAGACATACTGGGATGCCACATCCTCATCCTCCTGCTCTCTCTGCATCAGGTCCTATGAAAGACAGAGAAGGTGCTGGAGGAGCTACTGCAGGAGTGAAGGCATGCAGCAATGAAGAGTGCAGAGGTGTAGGGGTGCCAGGCATGCAGGAGTGCAAGTGTGCACACCCTTGTGACCCACTTTCATGCATGGGCACTTCCATTTGCCGTGTTCGGCTGGCTGAGGACTGGGGTGTTTCTTTACGTGTGTGTCATTTGTTTATTCATTTATGTTAAAGACAGGAAAAAGACTCAACAGGATTGCTATCCCATTAGGAGCTGTAATACCACACTGGACATTACTAAAGGTGCTCTGCCTCTCTGCTGCATGGCACATTTCCTTCTGCCCTACCTGGCCCAGGTGTAGTTGCAAAGTGCCCTCCTGTTTCAGCACCATCCCCACAACCCCAGCTTCTTCACTTCTCCTCTTCGTAACATCTGCCCTCAGCCCTGAACCTGCATCTCATCCTGTCCCTGTTCTCCTGTCTCACTCAGTCTCTTCCCTCTTGCACTTAATACTCTGGCCCCACACTGCAGCAGTGAGAGCAAAGAAACAGCTTTAAGAGGGACGCAAACTTTCCAATTCAGTATTTATATGACAAACAAAGCCAGCACATTGGTCTCAATCATGCACCGTACCCCTGTGGCAGGAACCAAACTCTAACCCCTGATCCCTGATTCAGTGAAAAAACCACTTTATTCCAGAAGCTGAGTCCTAAAGAACTGTGACAGCCCCAGCTGCACACAGACACAAATGATTATTTGCTCTTGACAGACCTGTACAGCTCCCTCCTTGTATTTAACTGCAGTCCAAGTGAGCTGGATCAGCAAAGAGATACTTGATAGCTGCTGTTTCCGTGGTTGAAATATTTGTGAAGTTAACGCATAATCTGAAAGCAGAAGCTAATAAATTATAGGGTGCTAATTGGGGCCGGTGTGGAGCTGTCAATCATATTACCCTAAACACCCAGAGACCCTCATAGCCTAAAAAGGCAAGAAAGCCTCTGGGAACAGCTCCCAGTTGTCACTAGCCATGACCTCCACTTCAGTGGGAGCACCAAGAGTCAAGGCAGAGAGTTTATTCTGCTAAGAAAATAGAAATCCTGTGTTTAAAAGGGTGCTTGTATTTGGTTTTGTTTACCCTCTTTGGGAGTGTATATCCAAGGGCTCTTTAATTTTTTGCTTTGCAATTTAACTTGCTAGTCTTGCAATTTTTTTAAAAAAGGTGTAGATCAGATAAGAATTTACAATTTTTATATTTTCATAGTCCTTAGAGTAACAGTCATACATTTTTTTTATTTACAATCCAACTTCCTTGCATATAGGTCTGTATTTAAAAGCTATCTTACTGCTCACATATCTTTTATTGCTTCTCATGCCTCAGAAATATATATTCTACTTTGGAGCTGCAAAACTCTGTGACCTGAGCCAAAACACAACTAAGCAAACATGGTAGCAATAGGGCATTTGCAGCTCTAGTCACTTTGTCATCACTTTTTCTTATATTGCTTCCATCAAGATGAAGTATTTTACTCAAAATATAAAATGGAATAAAAAGATGCTAAAGAGGTTTTAGTAGCAATTTTCCCCAGAATTTTTTTTCCAGAAATTCATTGCTATATAGAGATATGTAGGCATTCCAGAAAGCATCCTCTGAAGAAAAGATCTGAATGGAGCAGGTCATCTTGAGTACCATCATATAGCGTGTGCAGGGCAACCAGGGGATCAGGCTCAGGCAGCATGGCTTCACAAAAGGCAGGTCCTGCTTGACCTGTCTGATGTCCTTCTATGGCAAGATGACCCACTTAGTGGATGAGGGAAAGACTGCAGATGGTGTCTACCTGGACTTTAGTGAAGCCTTTGACGCTGTTTCCCACAGCATTCCCCTTGAGAAACTGGCTGTTCATAGCATGGATGGGTGCACAGTTCACTGGGTAAAAAACTGGCTGGTTGGCCAGGCTCAGAGAGTAGTGATGAATGGTACCACATTCAGTTGGCACCTGGTCACGAGTGATGTCCCCCTGGGCTCACTATTGGAGCCAGTCCTGTTTAAAATCTTTTTCAGTGATCTAGATAAAGGGATCAAGTGCTCCTTCAGTCATTTTGCAGACAACACCAAGTTCACAGAATCACAGAATCAGTTAGGTTGGCAAAGACCTGAGATCATTGAGTCCAACCTTTGACCCAACACTACCTTGTTTACTGGATCATGGCACTAAGTGCCACATCCAGTCTTCTTAAATGCCTTCAGGGACAGTGACTCCACCACCACTCTGGACAGTCCATTCCAATGCCAAATCACTCTCTCCTGATGTCTAACCTAAACCTTCCCTGGTGCAGCTTAAGACTGTGCCCTCTTGTCCTACTGCTGGTTGCCTGGGAGAAGAGATTGATACCCACCAGGCTACAACCTCCTTTCAAGTAGTTGTAGAGAGCAATAAGGTCTCCCCTGAGCTTCCTCCTCTGCAGGCTGAACAACTCCATGTCCCTCAGCTGCTCCTCACAGAACTTGTGCTCCAATCCCTTCACAATCCTTTTTGCCCTTCTTTGGATACACTCCAGCGCCTCAATATCCTTCCTAAATTGAGGTGCCCAGAGCTGGACACAGCACTTGAGGTGCAGCCTAATCAGTCCTGAGAACAGAGGAAAAATCATTTCCCTGGTCCTGCTGGCCACACAACTCCTGATGCAGGCCAGGATGCCATTGGCCTTCTTGGCCACCTGGGTACACTGCTGGCTCATGTTCCTGTCAATCAGTACCCACAGGTCACTTTCTTCCGGGCTGCTCTCCAGTCACTCTGTCCTCAGCCTGTGGCACTGCATGAGGTTGTTGTGGCCAAAGTGCAAGACCTAGCACTTAGTCCTGTTGAACCTCATGCCGTTAGATTCAGCCCATCCAGCCAGCCTGTCCAAGTCTCTCTGCAGAGCCCTCCTACCCTCCAGCAGATTGACACTCCCTCCCCAGCTTCATGTCATCTGCAAACTTACTAATGGTGGACTCAATCCCCTCATCCAGATCATCAATAAAGGTACTAAACAGGACTGGGCCAAATACTGATCTTTGGGGGACACCATTAGTGACTGGCCGCCAACTGATNCCAGTCACTCTGTCCTCAGCCTGTGGCACTGCATGAGGTTGTTGTGGCCAAAGTGCAAGACCTAGCACTTAGTCCTGTTGAACCTCATGCCGTTAGATTCAGCCCATCCAGCCAGCCTGTCCAAGTCTCTCTGCAGAGCCCTCCTACCCTCCAGCAGATTGACACTCCCTCCCCAGCTTCATGTCATCTGCAAACTTACTAATGGTGGACTCAATCCCCTCATCCAGATCATCAATAAAGGTACTAAACAGGACTGGGCCAAATACTGATCTTTGGGGGACACCATTAGTGACTGGCCGCCAACTGATTGTGGCACCATTCACCACCACACTGTGGGCCCAGCCATCCAGCCAGTTCTTAACTCAGTGAAGGGTGCATCTGTCCAAGTTGTGGGCTGCCAGATTTTCCAGGAGTATGCTATGGGAGATGGTGTCAAAGGCTTTGCTGGATGTGTGTGGGAGTGTTGATCTGCTGGAAGGCAGGAAAGGTCTGCAGAGAGATCCAGACAGGCTGGAAAAATGGGCTGAGGCCACTGATATGAGGTTCAACAAGACAAAGTGAACGTCCTGTATTTGGGTCACAACAACCCAATGCGGTGACACAGGGTTGGGGAAGAGTAGCTGGGAATTGTCACAGCGGAAAACAACCTGAGAGTGCTGGTCAACAGCAGCTGCACGTGAGTCAGTAGTGTTCCCAGGCAGTGGCATCCTGGGTTGTATTGGAAGTTGTCAAGGCAATAGGATTAGGGCACTGACTGTCCCCCCATATGTGGCGCTGGTGAGGCTACATCTCAAGTCCTTCAGTTCTGGGCATTGACATTGAGATGCTGGATTGTGTCCAGAAAAGGGCAATAAAGCTGGTGAAGGGTCTAGACAGTAAGTCGTATGAGGACCAGCTGAAGGAGCTGAGGTTTTTTTAGCCTGAAGAAGACAATGCTCTGGAGAGACCTTATTGCTCTCTACACCTACCTAAGAGGAGGTTATAGCACGGTGAGGTAATTTCTCCCCACTAGGCAACTGATGACAGGACAAGAGGACAAAGCCTCAAATTTGTGCCAGGGGAAGTTCAGGCTGGACATTAGGAAGAATTTCTTCACGGAAGGGGCTGTCAATCATTGGAAGAGACTGCCAAGGTGGTGCACTCACTGTCCGGAGGTGTTCAAGCAGTGACTGGACGTGGCATCTAGTGCTAGGATTTAGTTGACAAAACGATGATCGGCCAAAGGTTGGACTCAATGATTTTGGAAGTCTTTTCCAAACTTAATGATTCTGTGAAGAGGATCATACCTGGTGAAAAGTCTGGAGCACAAGTCTTTTGAGGAGCAGCTGAGCAAATAGGGATTGTTTAGCCTGAAGAAAAGGAGGCTCAAGAGGAACCTTATCGCTCTCTACCTGAAAGAACACAGTAAGGATATGGGGGTCAACCACTTCTCCCAAACAATGAGTGACAGGATGAGATGAAACAGCTTCAAGTTGCACCAGAAGAGATTTTGGTTGGATTTTAGGGAAAATTTCTCATAGAAAGGGCTGTCAAGCATTGGAATAGGCTGCCCAGAGAAGTGGTGGAATCACCATCCCCGGAGTTATTTAAAAGCTGCGTATATGTGTGACTCAGTGACATGGTTTAATGGTAGACCTGGCAGTGCTGGATTTGATCATCTTAGAAGTCTTTTCCAACCTAAATGATTCTATTCTATTCAAAAAAGAAAATGCAAGTATGTCAACAACATTACAAAAGGGATTAACATCCAAATAGAGAGTGACTATTTAACCTCTCTATTCTTACTGTAAAAGATAGAAGGCAATAGTGAATGCCCTCCAAATGAAAGACATCACGCACAGAAGTTAATGCAATATTAAAAAGGTTATTGTATACAGCAGGATCAGTTATGTCAGTGGCAATAATGACAAAATTTTTGCATTTTCATTTTACTTTCATACCTTAGGTTTCTGGTTATTTTTTTAGAGTTAAAACATAATGTCATTAAGAGTTGCTAGCGTCATTAGAAATAGAGCCATGATTATTGGTAAAATCCACCTAATATGGAAGATTCTGCAACTCACTCGAGTGTGTGTGAGTAATAAAAATGTTCAAGAATTAATTAAAAGAAATAAAGGTGAATTAGAACTTTTCAATCATTAACAGATCTTCCAGGGATATTTTACAGATATTTTTTTCTCTAACATCTAGTTTCAGGTCTGTTATAGCTGAATTAATATCAGCTTTGTGTAGAAGGAGGTAAATTTGAATCTAGAAAAACCTTGCCTTCACAGTTATTATTAAAATGCATATTCCTAAATCTGAATCATAGAGGATCAATTTCACCCACTTATTCTCAGTAAAACCACATATGGGGACTGAAACCATAATAGACAGCATGCCATAGATATCAAAGAAAGTTAAAAAAAAAGAGGAAATAACCTGGAGATGGTAAAATTTTCTCTGCTGAAAACAGCTGTGAATGTTTTCAGCTGTAGATGCTGAAAACACTGCAGTGACTCTGTCCTGCTATACAAGTGATGAGAGACTTTGTGATTTAGAGGATGTTACTTGTCTCTGTTATTTAGAAAGCTGAAGAAAACAACTTTAGTATCAGCCCTGGGCCCTGGCTTGAAGTTCTCAGGTAAGTTAGGCTGAGGTGAACTTTGTTCTTGCCTTTCTTGTCCTCACCACTTATTTTCTGCAGGTAACAAAGACTAATAGAAAATAACTCATGTTAGCAGTGTAGCTGGACAATTTTGTCTTTCTGGTGGTCATTTTTGTTTCCCAAATCTCATGGTAATGCCATTGAATCACTGACAATTGTGTCTCCAAGAGAAGATGAAACCTGCAAATTAAATGTAAGGAAGGCAAAGAAATAGTCCTGACCTCCAAGTTTTTCAGTCCAATGTGATACAAGCAAACACATATTTTGACTTTCATTTGAACAAATCATCTTTTCAAGCTGTATAAGGTTTCTCTTCAGAGCTCTTGACAGCCATGCTCCCATAGCTCATGTCAAAATGCTGAGCACTCCCTCTGTGGCACATGGGGGTCATCAGCACATGATCCCACTAAAGCCTGGTATATCACTCAGCATCAGCTACACACACATTTTCCATAATTTTATCTTTGATCCAGTAAGGACTCAGTATTTTTGCTATAAATTATTGTTTTTTCTTTTGTAGGTTTTTTGATCATGATCCCAAATTGAAACCTTGAGGTACACAGGTTTTGGATAAATCTGGGCATCAGTATGTGCCAGCTCAAAATTTCTTGCAAGCAACCCTGAAAAACAGAAATGCACTGATGGTTGAGTGTTAACACCTGCTGTAGACCAAGGGACCTGAAGATAGAAGATCTAAATTGATGCCACTGAAAATGCTGCCTTAGTCAATAAGTAGCACCTGCCTTGGCCCTACACATTTACAAAACAATTTACAAATATTGATTAATCACCACAATATTTGTTTTAGGATGTAGTAAATACTAATCATAGGTAGCAGTAGAATATTTTTCATCCATTCATACAAATGTCAAATCTGCTGTTGTAGGACTAAATAAACCCACTAAAGACACACAGTATGTCTGTGTCTATCAAAGGGCAGGTCAGAGTTCAGTCATGGTGATTTAAGAGCCCAGTGCTTGTGGGTTGTGGAATCATGTGCAGCATGCTCACCATTGTTACTCAGTGATCCCAACAACTGTCTGTGCTGGCATCAAGGAACAAGGAAGAGCCTGAGACAGTAACTGGCTGTGACCCAGAGACTCACCTGGGGCGTCTTCTTATCAGTTTCTGGGGGCATACCTCTCCTTTTCCCTGCAGGTTAGAGACTGTACTGGATTGGAGTTTATTTTCTTCCTAGCAACTTGTGTTGTGTTTTAGATTTGCAATCAAAACAATACTAATAATGGAGTAATATTTTAGTTATTACTGAAAAGTGCCTGCACAGAATCAAAGCCTTCTCTGCTTCACACTGCATCCCTTCCCAAGTGAACAGGCTGAGGGTGCACAAGAATTTGGGAGGGGACACAATCGGGTAGGTACCTCTAATTAACAGGAGATATTCCATGACATACAGTATTGTGCTCAGCAATAAAATGGAGAGGAGAGGGCTTAAGGAGATCAGCTGTCTTTTGTTCAGAAACTGGCTGGGCATAGGTCTACCTGTCTCAGGCCAAATCTAAGCTAAAGACTTGGAGGCAGTTTCTGTACTGTTGTACATCATCTTAGCTTAACATATTTAACCTGATTTACAACACCTGAAAATTGGGTCCTGTGCCTTATACTAGCCTGAGAATTATGCTTTTATTTAGAAGCTTTTGAAATTGCTGACCCTTACACATTTATGGTTCAGAGTTCAGACATAACTTTCTGGTTGCTATAGTTCTTGTAGGGGGAATCTTCTCAGGACAGATTTCTCCTCTTATTTAGGTGGCTTCCTCTGGCTTATAACAGAATCCAGAAAGAATTTCTCTGTCTACGTAGCTAAGACAGTCTCACTGTACATCTTAAAGGAAGAAAGTAAGAATGCATGCTACTGACTTTATGCTCATGTCTCTCAACATTGAATCGCAAAAATGTGGTCATAACAACTGCTTCATTTATGCCCTTGTCTCACATACAACCTTTCTGATAGGTCAGGACTCTTTTCTCCCCTAAACACATATTTTCTTTAAATGACATTATCACCCTTAAACCCGTATGTACTTATTTAAAACCTATAGCCTTGAAAGTCAAGAACTCTTGAACTCAAGGATTTCATGACTCTTTCCCTTGAGCTGCCACAGGGGAGGCACCAACAATCAGAGACAAACACAGATAGTATCCATTCCCCTGCCCAAGAAAAGAATATGCTAAAGAGGCCTTTCATTCTTGTCACCTCTTATTTGTCTGTCTCCTCTACTGTGTCCAAAAGTAGCTATGAAAGCTGCCATCAAGCCCTGGATGCTTGAAGGTGAGAGGTCACCTCCTGATAGCGAATAAGTGTTGTTAAGAAAAACGTGGATCATCAAGAAGAGTTTGAATGAGGAGAGGAAACAACATTCCAGTAAGATAAAGAAGGTGAAATTGTGATGTGTAAAGGGAAGGGTGTTAACAAAAAGACTAGTAAGTAACATCATGGGTGGATGCAAGTGTGGTTAAGTTTGCATACATCGAATTCAGTTTTACCGTACCTCAGTGGAATAGTTGCATTTGCATACGTACTTCTGTAAGGCAGGAAAATGAGAGAGGGACAATGGAGTTATGCTCAGAGCTCACACTGTATCATTGAACATGACTTAAATGACTGCACTTACAGGCAAGGTTAGGTATTGTGTCTTCAACTGAACACAGCAAGTTATAGATCAGGATCCTTAGATTTGGATGGATAAATTTAGGGGTTTTCCAGTCCAATACATTTTTCATCCTGTTAGGCGCAAAAGGCATAGGTCACTGGTCAATATCCTAAGATTTCATTTATTGACAATGTATTATTAAACTTGCCACTTCTTCCTCGTCATGCTGTGATAAATCCTTCACTAAAACTAGCCTTGTCTTTCAACACTTACAAAACAGGAATTACGTTCTCTCTTTTCTTTCTATGGTGCTTTGGATATTTGTCACTACACCTGAAGGACTTTACTCCTGACTGCTATCTGTCATCATCAGCACTCACTCACCTTGCTTACTAACTCAATTTACACATATTGGTTAGGCTCTTCCCTGATTCTTTTCCAATGCAGACCTATATAAAACTGAATTGACTTGAGATATCACATCACAGACGCTTGCAAGGGCTGTGAAAGTTGTTGCCTAGACAAAATTTTGGTAGCATTTAAGGCTTCTCATGCTAAAGAAAAAGACATCATATGAAGTCCTATTGTTTTCCAAAATCTTTGTGGATTGCTGACTGATCAGTATTCTTAAGTGGAATTATGCACAACAAGAAGACATCCAGATGTGGTGACTGCAGAACCAGAGTACACCTGTTTTCCGGCTAGCACCTGCTACAGATTACTAAACATTAGCAATTTTTAAATTACTGAAATAGAAGGAATGGCTGTACAATCAATCAAGAAACATTTGAAGAGGAAGGAAACATGATACAGTATTTAATTTTTTATCAATCCCTCACGGTCTTCTGAGAATAGCAAAGTGCTGCATCACTGTTATTAGCAAATCTGATTTTTACATTGATATGTAGATGAAGAAAAAATATGTATGTAATTATAAAATGCTTGAATGGGCTTTTTCAGGGTCTTGGAAGAATCCAAATTCAAAATATCTCAATTTCTATTCCATTTTATTAAAATGGTCAAACTCCAAATTTCTTGTTTGTCTGTGTTGAATCTCAATTTCAGAAACTTTTGAAACTTGATTTTGAAGGCATTGCATCTTGAAAATGTATACATTCGGACGTCACATACTATCTTTACTGTCTCCAGTGTGCCACATTATCAAAAATTTGCATAAAATCGTAACATGTTTCTAGCTTCCTGAAATATGTTAGTGAATAGTTTTGCATAATTTGCAAACTGCTGTTCATGATGAAAGGTTCCCAAAAGCTTACTGCTGTTCTTTATACAGTAATGATTTATACTTAATTTTATAATATAGTTTGAGTTGATCTCCAAACACACTAAGGAAAATATTCTCCCTTCATCCAGTCTGATAAAAAGTAAGCAAGGATGATGAATATTAGAAAGGGAAAGGAAAAGAAATGTAAGAAAACAGGACTGTCCAGATTCACATATCAGCTGCTGCTAAAGAAATATATTATGAAAAGAAAAATATTATTCAACTTAATATGCAAGATGATTGTAAATGTTTGTTTAAATTAAATAGTGAAGCAGACCATCTGCAGCAGTGAACAAGCTAGTCACCCTTCATGAATTGCTTTCTGGCTGAGAGCTCCCTATTTATGCAATTTCTTTCCATTTTTAAAAATCTTGATTGTGCATAGTGAAGCTAGACTTCAACTATTTGTTTTTTTCATGAAGAGGCTGGTCCATTCTTTGAAACAGCATACCAGCACCCTGTTTTTTGAAAGACTGCCTATGCCTAAGGCATATGTGATTGCAAAGTTTAAACAAAACCACAGTAAAATCACTTCCTGTCTCATACATGTTTTATTGCCTTAAACTGTCTCCTGTGAAACATCCAGACCATAACATGTAGAAAATCAAAGGATACAAAACTGTTGCCTTATTCTGGTATCATTCAGTACATTATATTTTCTGGTAGCTTTATTAAAAATTTATTCAGTTTTTTTTTTTTTTTGGACAACTCAGGATGTATGATGATGCACAGAATATTTTTCTTGGCTTATGTCTTCTTTGGAAGAGTTTTTTCTCTTCTTTCTCTCTCTCTTGTAAACAGGGGAAACCAGATTTAACTAAGTTCAGCAAAATTGATTCTTCTTTGATCTTGGTTGCCTTCTTTGACTAATACCAAATAATTTAAGCCCTCCTGATTCCTTGTTTCCATTAGTGTAGCTGAAAGAACACTGTCTGAATCTGCACATGGAATATCATTATCTGCATTAAAAAAAAAAAAAAAAAAAAGAAAGAAAGAAAATGAAAAGACCAGTAATATACATACGGTATTAGAACGCAAACAAAATCAGATAGCTATTGGAGAAGGTTGGTCAAGTTACCACATAAGGAGTGACTGATGCTTCCACCTTATTTTCTGTGCCACTACTTGCTGCTTTTCATTGTGAAGATAGACTGGAAAAAGGCAAAGTGATTTCAATCTATAACAGTATAGTAACTCTGCTAATAATACTACTATAGAATCCTGCAACATAGAAAGTTTTCTATCTATGGAATAATTATATACTGTCTCTCTAGAGGACTTGTAGTATTCTATCTTTCTAAGGCTTAAACTTGGCAAACCACTGTGTTTTTCCCCATTTTTAAAAACTTTCTATTTTTCCTTAATTTGATGCAGTACCTATATACATAGTTGCTTGAAAACTATTGCAAGGGATATATATTTTAAAAATATAGAAATGGTTAACTAAATGCTCAAGTTATAAATGTTGTGGGGTTTTTTGCATTTATTTTTGTAACCTGTATCTTCTTTTATTACAATGTTTCCTTATTATACTTTATAACTGAAAAATTGAGCATGTGACATGCAAACAGGGTTATCTATTCAAAGGAATTGCAAGTCCTGTGCAGTTCCATCAGGAGACATACAATTTATTATGTCACCATAATCACACAACTCATTGAGCTATGAAGTCAGAAATGTGTCCCACATGCTAGAGTATATTAAACAATATTATCAGGAAAAGTCTGAAAGAGAATTTTGGTCTTGGAAACCTGTTAGAAAGGCAGGTTTTGGGACATAGAGCAAACTCTGATCACATACCGCAGTGATTGACAGCAGCGAAAAATCATTTGATACTCACTTCGTCAGTTCAGGGCTATTATGGCAATATTTAGTAACTCAACCCCAAATAAGCCCTTACCAATCAGTTCAGCTCTTCTTTGTATTTGTTTTTCGTTGAATAAAGCTTTTAATGGAAACCCCTAGGGGCAAGTTGTTTTGGAAAAGGCACACAAGCAAATGCTGAGAGCACATTTACAGCAAACTCTTAAGAGGGAAACCCTAAAATAAGGACCCAAGTAAAACTGGGTATTTAGAGACCAGACATATGCCGGCTGACCTGCCTAAGTATAGAACACTAGAGGAGCATTCAGATTTGTTTCCTGTATAAGTATCTGGAACTGATGAGGTGATGTTTACACAAATGTGAGTATGAGGTCACTGAGATATTTTTACCAGATATATAGATACATTACTAATTCTTTCCCCAACAGGTCTGAAGAACTACAGAATATATAAAATATAATCCTTTTTCAGCCTATGCACCACTGTGTTTCTCATTACAAAATAAAAGAGCTAAAAAATCAAACACCTTGCATTGGTTTTACTTTTTGAGTTTTGGGAACGAAACACGCAAGAAAGTCTATTTCTGCAGAATATTTTATCATATCCAAAGGTGGAGAGAGAATATAATGCTGCTGACCTTTTTCTTATGACATGACATGTATAAGATACATTGCCATTTTCACAGTGAGATTTTTTGACTGTAAGCGCCCTTTCCTCCACTATTGATTCATCTCTTAGTGCAGTGTTCAGCGCCTATAAAAGCTTAACGCCAGGCTGCTGTACAAACGAAAGAAGCTACAAAAAGATCTCAAGTTATACAGTTCAGTGCTTGACTGTTGTGTTAGTCAGCAAAGCAAGCAAATAATTTTTGCTGATTTAGTTGGAGCAAAAGGATGGTTGAACATAGAAAATGAGCAATTGAACAAAAAAAATCATGACGTGTTGTGAAAATTCTCTAGAAATGCGAGGGCTACAAGCAAATCAGCACCCTGGGAGGCCATAAGCTAATTCAGAGAATTCCAAATAATCTTTGGAAACCTCTTTCAAAAAATGTTAAGAAATCGTGGAAGATAGAGAGAAACTGGAGTGGACAGGCAGGCCAGTATATTTACGAGATATCATTATTTTCTTTTAAGTTTTAACATTGCTAAAATTAGTTGATTGATGTATAGTCATGCTGGGTTATACGTGAGTAAATGCAGGATAAACCATGTGATGTGGTCCCCTCAGATTTCACAAGCAAAGCCTGGCTGAGTCAACAAAACACCCCAAGAGGAGACGTCCAAGGAACAACTTCATGGAATCTGAAGTCATGCTGGGGAGTTGACTCCAAATGCTTAAATTCTGAGTTGTCTACACTGTGAACTGCTGCATAGTGTAAAGTTACCCATGTTTGCTTTAAACAACCTACAGAAGGCAGAAGGCAGGCTAGCTCTGTCAGTCCAGGGCTTTGCACATGGTGAGAAGTACTCTGCTGAGAACTAGGCTCCCGCTGAGATCCGCTGTCGCAAGTAGACTGCTTCCAATAGCTAAAATGGCCACTTGAAAGCTCAGAATTGTACTTGCAGAGACACATATCTCAAGTCCTAAATGCATGTAGCTTTGACCTTGCTGGGCATTTTTCCTAGCAGTGATGTGCTTAAAGCTTGTGCTTAAAGCTTATGCATAAAGCACAACATCTGAGTCAACCTGCAGGTAAATTAATTTCAACACATCTCTCAAGGGGTAGGCAGCTTACTCTAGAGAGCCATGCATTAGTTGACACAAGAAACTATGATCTCCTTACTCATACTAATGAGGAATAGAGTTTGCTTTCTTAACATCCTCTGAGGAGACTGGCCCTAACCTGATAAAATCTGTGCTTCCCCCTTCCAAATCTCAGCATCTCCGTTGTCTGCTTCCTGCTGCATAGCAGCCACAGTGCCTCGTGATTGCAGTGTCTTTCCCTGCCTGCTTGGTAGACTCTGTGGTCTCACAATGTCTTTTGAAGTCCTGCCTGGAAAGGTGCAAATTTTTGTGATGTCTTGATAATCAGATGGGTTTTTTTGGTGTTTAAATTCAAGAAGGTGTCAACACATAAGAAGAAAAAGAATGTCAGTAGAAAAGCTGATTGGTAGAGACTGAACAAACTGATCTAGAGATGCTGAGATCTATTACAGCTATTTCAAGGTTAGATCCTCAGCTAGCATAAATTAAAAAAGCTCCATAGAAACCAGTGGGATGCCACCAATTCACACCAGCTAAGTAGCCAGCCTGAGACATTATTAATTCTGGGTAACATAATCCAATATAATGCTTAGCACCTTCCCTATGGTAAGGTATTTAGAAGTGCAGCCACATTTGCTTATTCTCGTTAATATTACCCTGTTTTTCTCATGCATACTCTGTCCTTTATCACTGTCACACAATGTATGTGACAGTAAACAAGAGATTGGCTGACTTACTGACAAGGCCACAGCAAACACATTTAAGAGAAGCACTTGATGATGTATCTTTGTGCAAAAGGTGGCTGCTGGACCTTGAATTCTCTACCTCAGCCAAGTTGGTTAGGTCAAGAAGGTAGTTCCCATGTAGAGAGTATTTTCCTGATACCTGATGACTACCTGGATCTGGAGGTGCTGTGTTTCAGTTTCTGCACACTGCCAGTAAGAATATAAATAGAACGAATATATATCCGTTTTAATATTCCACTCTGTATTATGTATCAGCGGAGATACATCTGTGTTTCCTGTCTAATGAAGCATACGCTCTTGCATGGTTTGAGGGTGACTCACTGAGCTTTGCTATTCTGTCACACACTAAAGGTGCTAAAAGTAAGAATTTTGTTCACTAATCTGCTTGAAGCATTGACTGCCTGCATTTCTTTTTATTTTAATAGATTTTTTAGAGATTTGTGGACTGAAATTTCTATGTGCAAGGAGTTGTCTCAGGAATTACAGATATAAACCTGATTCTTATCTAGTTTATTATAATTTGTAAGAACTAAAAAGACTAGTTCTACATTTGTTGTAATGCAATAAGGACGTACAAATAGGAAAGCATTCCCCTTCTCCAGGTCACAAACCCGGATTCATCTTACCGAGTTTTAACCACCCACTTACATGTCCAATTTAAGCTCCTTGCCTAGGCTGTCTTAACAGTCCACAAAGAGAGAAAGGGAGAATGAATCACTTTCTGGAGATGCTTATTTCTACACAACGACGTCCCCTGAGAGTCTATAACACTCTGGTGACTGTCAAGCAGCCTAGACAGCCAATGTAAATGCAGTGCTTCCATTTTAGTTGCTTATATCTATCCACATTTGTCTACACAAATGGATGCTCTTATAATATTATATCATCTGATTTTTTTTCCCTTGGTCCAATTGAAAGTATTAACATGACTTGTAGCGTCATAAGACTCATGTACATTCTCTGAGATCAAACAGCATTTGTCTAGAGTGCAAATAAGAAATTATCCCACTACCATGCTCTCCTTTTCCTGCAGTGTTTTAACCACTCACCCTTTTGGAAGAAGCCTTTTCTCTGACCTCTGCTGGCTTTGGGTCAGCCACTCACTAAGCTAAGTGGGGAAGAGGATTACTGAATTTCAGAAAAATACAAAGGAGACTAGTTACAAGGTTTTAAAAATGTCTCTTATCAACACATCTGCTTTAGAGAAGCTTCCGTTTGCCCAAGTGATTACATTCAGAGAGGTGCGTGGAATAGTTTTTAAAGGCAGTTCGGTTTAGGAAAATAAACTGAGGACTCTTACATGAGAAACAGAAAAACAGGCACTATTCAGCCAGCAAAGAGTGCAATGATAAAATCGCTAATTCTAGATTTTAATATCAAATCTCCTCAGCGCAAGATTTTGCAGAGAGATTTTAAAAAAAATACAAGTGACAGTTTTTACCTGAACAACTGACAAAAAAATGCAGTGAGCAACAAGCTTTGGAAAGAAAAGTGAAAAAGGAAATATTACAAAATTCTAATCCAAATCTTCCTACATTTTTCAAGCAATATCTCCACCTTAGGAATTTAAAAATCATGAGTTTGATAACAAATGTATTTTCTTTTAGTCTTTAGTCTTTTAGCTCAGATTTCCTCCAACTGCTCTGCATCTCCTCTCACCAGAGGAGCTACTTTTTCTGAGCAATTAGACATCTTTTCCATATAGGTCCAAAAGGGATTGTGGGGAGCAGCCCTGATAAGAATAGTCCTCCTGGGTCATAAAGGCAAGGAGTTGCTCCAGCTGCTTAATGCTCAGTTGTCTGATACCGGCAAAGATATTTGCCAAATCAAACAGCTGTTTCCATCTGTAAAGGGGTACTCTTGGGACCTGCAAAAATACAGTGCTGTCTTATGTGTGCAAATGTAAAAACTTATGTCTGAAAATAGATAGTCTGGTTATTTTTACATCAATGCAGGACCATCCTTCTGGCGCACTGAACATTTTGGGACTGGAGGAAGAGCAGACTATCTTTCAGCAATGAATGGGGTCTCCGGTGACAAGGCCTCTGCTCTGTAAATTCCCATTGAATTCAAAACCCACTGGCGTTACAGTCCTCCAGCCAGATAGTGCTGCCCTCACTCAAATAAATATCATTACTGCTACTGTAAGCCCACAGCCATTGTTCTGAGAAAGCCTGTAAGACCCAGGACAAAAAAATTCTAGATTGATAGACCCTAGTCCTGAACTTGCTTGCTTCTCATCCAAAGCAGCAGTGCCAGGAGGTGCTGGTACTGCTCAGGCGTATTTATTGACACTTGATGCCTGCTTTAGAAGGGTAACTCTTGCAATAGCACAGCACATGTCCCTTTTGCCATCCCCACGCTATCCTGTCAGCATGCTGCCCAGACCATTGACATACTGTCTGTATTAGTTCACCCACACATGCCATTTGTATGTCATACTGCATTAAGGTTATTGAGAAAAATCTAATGGTTTTCAGCTTTTCTGTTTATGAAAAGTACTTACAGCATATATGAACCTGCTGAAGGTGTGGTTACCTGCAAGTAGGAAAGACTGAAGACAATTTGGAAGACGTATGATTCCTTGTAGGCTAAGTATCATAGCTATTTTGGGGAATGTTGTTTCACTTTGCTTGACATTTGTCTCTTTCTTTTAGAACCAGGTCACCTGGTGAGATCAAGCATTTCTTGGCAGGAGGCTCATGACTGGAGTTTCATTACACACAAAGGCCAATGACCGTGCAACACTTTTGAAAAATGTTGCCCGGGACAATCTCCCATGGAACAGTCTTACGGATTATTTGTTTTGGCTGTCATCTTTCTACTACTACAAACTACTTCACTTCGTCCCAGCTAAAAGTGAATGTAATTTTTTAAAATCACTTACAATGTTTTACAAACTGAGACATATTCCATGCCCCAAACTGTTTTCAACAGGGTCAAAATGGAATGGGCATTTTGGTCTAGAGACTCAGCTAGAACCCGAATGGCTTTTTCTTACTTAAATCCGTCTCACTTGTGGAGCCCATGTGTCACTGAACCCCACTACATGAGATTTACATTGCAGGCTGAAAAATCGTTGAATTAATTTAAGGCTGGAGAGCTACAGAAAACTGACACATGTGTCCCTGATCAGATAATCCAGAAGCATGAAGACATCAGCAGGACGCTAGGCCTTCAGTTAAGTACACAGCATAACATTCTAAGGGGCTTATAAAGACTGTACTTGGGGTAAGCGGTAAGTAACTTACAGGTGAACTATGAATATACAGAAAAACTTAGTAAGTATGTGCATTATAGAGTCATATCAAAAGCTAATCAGGTGCTTAGTCTTACATTTTAATGAAAGGATGATATGTAGATGAATAAAATTCAAGTTATCCTGTTTCCTGATGGGCACTCCCTATATGAAAATCACCAAATGAGCCTGAAGAGAAGTTAAGGGGGAGTTTTAAGAATTGAAGCCTGAAAATATTGAATGTATGAAAAAAGTTGCCTTGTCTTCCCATCCCAATGGAGATCCAGCAATGAGGTCTGTGGCAACAGCAGCTAGAGAGAACCTGTGGAAAGGGAAGAATGGAGAAAAGCCAGAAGAGGAAACACAGCAGGGGAAAGTCTAAGGCTCAGGGAGAGATTGTGCTGATCATGAGCTCCGAGAGCAAAAGCTCTGTCTACACTGAATTACCCTGCTTATCACAGTGGGTCAAAATTTACCAGCTAAGTTATTATAAACATACTTAATGAACTCCAACTTTAAAAGTGATCACCATCAACAAATTCCCTGAATACTATATACGTTATAGAGTACTACTGTTATGAAGACTGCCCTGCAAGCCCATTATACAACCACATTTTCTGTAATAAATGGATTTTGTCAAATTTTTGTCTTTTAAAATTTTCATGGAAACCTCAATCTACATTTCTTTTTTTGCAACAACTTGGTAACTTCTAAGAATGCCACATTTGTTTCTGGCAAACATAGAAAGCAGTGGCTTTTTCTCTGTGACCTCTGCTGTGTAGCAGAACCTGAAATCTTGGCAAAATAATGTCTTTTACATTAATAATATATATCTGTCATCCTAGTGAAAGTAAATATTTGCCTAGATTTAGCAAGTTAACAGGGAAAGATCGTGCTTAGCTGACACATGCTAAACAGAGACTTGCAGAGACTAAAATTCTTTCATGTCACATCTGTGCCAGTCTTACCCCACAAAAAGGACAGTAACCTACATTCTAGCCTCTTTCTCCAGTTCCAAGCAACAGAAGGACAGGCTTCTCTTAAGAAGTTTCAACCCTGCTAAAGATTTTAACAGATATTGATGTAATGCCACAAGAATTTCTTAACTCCCTTAGTTTTCATGTCTCTGTTGCCTGTGGAGTTAGGGAACACAGGACAGAGATGTCTAAGCTAGAAACCACACTAGCTCAGAACTAGATGCGAACAGTTGAACCAGTACAGTCATGTCCAGTGGATGTTGTGTTCCTGTAGCCACCTGAATATTAAACATCCAGGTTGAGATATTGTTCCACAATCCTGAGCAATGTATTTAAGGGACTCTGCTTGAGCAGGGATGTTAGACTAGCTGACTTCCAGAGGTTCCTTCCAATCTTACCCGCACTGTGATTCAAGCTAAATACAGCAAGTCACCCAGACACTAGCCATCATCAGTGAAGAGTAAGGCAAAAATTGAACCCTTCCATGCTATGATACATGCCTAAAACATAAGAGTTATCACTTTCTGGAGATGTCTGTTTCTGCTTCTTACTACAGAGCTATCTAGAAGAATAGCTTAGAGGAGACACCTAGCTTGTAGACAGCTGCATTTAGTTAAGATAAATTCCATCCAAAATGTAAGGCCTGTTAGCTTGGACATAGTACCTAATTAATTGGCTGTACTCCTTTCCTGAGCTAATGCCAGGCTTAGATTTGTTCCAGACTAAGTATCTCTTTCCTGAATATCCCTATTCAGAGCAAGATACTCTTAAAAAAACCTAAGAAATTACACTATATGCAAATACACAAAGCCTTTTATTATAGCATAAGCATGCAAAATCAACTGTTATAAAAGTATTAAATTATAGGTTATCAGTGCTGGTTTACTGTAGTCCTGTCATGTCTTGTATAGTCTTGTAATGACATGTAAACATGTCATGCATCAACAGGATCTGAGATAAAGAGAAACTACAAAGGGAATAGACTAACATTTGTAAAGCTACAACAAATTATAAAGATTAGCAGAATAGCAAACAGACTAGCATTAAGTGAACATTGGACAATACCAGTGAATCGAATATAGGTAGAACACTGCAGAAAAAAATCTATGTATTCCTGGGATAGATCAGGAAGGTTTTAGGGAAACACAAAATAGTGTAGTATAAAACTATTTATGAAGCAGGGTGAGTTCCTAGTTCGACAACAATTTTTGAAGGAAAAATAATAACAATCCAAAAAATCAAAGCCTTCAGACATTTTAGAAACATTCAGGTTTTGAGGTCTTTTAGAATGGAAAGTAATCCTTTTACCATTCAATATTTTTTATTAGAAAACTATAGAATGCAAACAAATTAGTTGAAAAAAAAAAGGTCTGTGAAATAAAAAAGAAATATTTTAACTGATAAAAATACTTCTGGCAGAATTCAGATCACGTTGTTTACTAAAATTCTTCATTTTTTCTCAGTATTCAGTTAGTCAGGAATTACTGCAGGATGTGAAAATAATTCTTGTTCTGTCCCAGTCAGGATGTTTTCATGTTTAGATGATTCACATCACAGTTGCACAGACAATTTCAAATTTAGCATTACCTATACTTTTTAGTTCCTGTCTTCACAACCTTAATAATATTTGTATTTAAGTAAATTTTGTTGTGCCCCATATCTTAAGTATGTCTTCCCTAGCATCACCTAGTTTATTCATCTACAGTATGCAGAGCACAGGCAAGACTTGACTCCTGGCTGGAGCTACCAAATTTTGGGCTTGGATACAGGCTGCATTTACTTGGATGCCTAAATTATGCCTCACTTTCAAGAGACTATTGAATCAGTACTCCTACAGTAATTGTCTAACAGCTATGTTTAGTTGATGAAGAAAGTGTAGATGCCTTTGAAATTGGAATAGATTTCCATATGGAAGCCTTCTAAGGCTCTCCTGGCTGTACAAGGAACTTAATAACTTAATTTAGTGAAACAGGGTTGTGAAGTATCAAAACTTTAGATTTAAGTTGGATGTCTGTGTGAGTCAGGCTCAGTAGCAACCTCATTTGGGCCGTTTTTGCTTGGTAATCTTAAACATCCTTTATCTAATGAATTTTACCTATTGATACCTAATGAATCATTACAGGTTCACTATGACTGAGGGAAATCTTTGCTGTTTGCATTTTACAGGCAGAGAATTTGAGGCAGTGACAAATTCAATGAAAAGTACTGCTGAATCCCACTTTGTTCACAGGGAAGAGGCCACAAGAACAGCAGGTGCTAGCTCAGACTTACCATCAAAAGCTTGGTTGATAACTCCATTTGATGCCTCTTTGTTTTCAAGGTAGTAGATGAAGGACTGTGGAGAGTGTCTTATCTCTTGCAGTTTGTCATGAATGTAAGAGAAAGTGGGTCTGTTGTGAGGTTCTTGGGACCAGCATCTTGTCATTAAGTCACATCTGGAAAAAAAAAAAATCAAACATTAAAGATAATAGAATCATTCATCTCAACATTTACTACTAGATATCTGAGAAGAAAGTTTGGCCTGAAAATTTTCTATGTAATACAAAGATTATAACCAGCTGTTGAGTGAAAGAAAAACAAGTTAAAGATCGAGTGTCAGTAATACTCACTGAGAAAACTTTTAATTTTTCAAAGATGGATATTTATGAGATTGGGAGCAGCTAGCATTAAAAAAAATAAAAACAAAAAAGACACATTTGCTATTAACATTTGCTCTTATCAAAGAAGTCAGGAATATTTTCTAAGCAGATAAGGAGTAAATTCTCTCACAGAACAGGAAAAATAAAGATGAATAAAACCAGAAATGAACCTGAAGCTTTCAAGTTATTCAATCCTTCTTAAACTCATGCTACCTCAAATTTAGAGTGAGTTCAAGGCAAACCCTTTAGTATAAAGAGGGTTAATTTAAACTTCTTCCTCCAGACCAAAACAAATAGGAGTAAGTTTTCCCATCAAAGGCAAAAATGGTATGAATTTCCTCCGGGTGCAAGGATTCTAACCCACTTTGTACAACACTATCTCTACCCGTAAGTGGAAAACTTCATCTCCTATTTGTCTAAAGGATTGAGTTGGTTTTTATTCTTTCCGCAAGGTGAGTTTATGCTACACAAAACCAAATCCTACAAAAGCCAGAGGGAGACAGGCTGAAAACCAAAACACAGCCAACACCTGGCCACGCTAAGTGTTGGGAGTGGAAAGAGTCTCAAAACCAGAGAGCAGCCAGTGAAAGGCCAGCTCAGGAAGCTGCTCATGGAATGTGGAGTATTTAACTCTAAGCCCTAAGTTCAAACCCTCCCCTGACAAACTGCCTCTCAGACTTGCTGCTATATGATACCAGGCATTACTCTGTTATGTGAAATGAATTGGCTTGCTCAGATTCTCCCTTATCTATCTTAAAAAGATGACTACCTTCCTTGACCACAACGGGGTGTTTTGCAAAACCCTCAGTGACAGGTGGAAGAAACCTCTAGATTTCTGATTTTTTCAATGATATTTTTCATTAAAATGTTAGTTTTGGGTAAGAATGTGAGTAGAATAAGTGTTTTAAACCACTTTTCATCAACCTGTATTTCATGGCTTCCAAGTTGAACAGTGATTCTCTTTTTTCAAAAGAATCCCATAAAATTTTGAAAATCCATTTTAGGAATCTAAAAAATGGTAGTGACTTCTTAACACTCTGAATCACTTCATCTGCTTACTTTCATGAGTACTGGTTATTGATGACACTGGAAATATAGAAGGAAAGTACTGAATAGGTGCCAAAATGAGTTTAAACAACTGGTGTTCCTTCTGCTGCCAGCAAAGTGTCTGTCACACTAAATTCCAGCCTTGGATACTGAAAGCTAAATAATCTGCTTTCTGCTCATGCTTTTTGGTAGGATATACAAGTAAAATGCTTGAGTTCATGTACTGTGCTTCTCCACCTGGTTAGCACTTGGGCTCTCATGAAGAGAGCCTTGTGGAAAGTGCAGCAATAAAGTAAAAAAGCTGACTGAGTACACTGCTCCTTCAGCTAAAAGAAAGAAACAGGCAGCCATAAGCCAACAGAGGAAGAAAGAAAGAGGAAATGATGCATAAGTTGTAGGCTCATGGAATGTTTCGGGTTAGAAGGGACCTTCAAAGATCGTCTAGTCCAATCCTACAGCCATGTGTAGGGACATCTTCTGCTAGAGCAGGTTGCTCAAAGCCCCATTCAACCTGGCCTTGAACACTGCCAGGGATGGTGTATGCACAACTTCTCTGAACAACCTGTTTCAGCCTTTCATCACCTTTATCATAAAAAAATATTTCTTATATACAACCTAAATCTACCCTCTTCTCATTTATGAAACAAAAACATCACCAATGTGGATTCTGAATGTATTTGTATTCCTATGACCAAACTCTGTCTTTCCAAATAACTAATCTTTTATTAGAAAATCTGCTTTATAAACCTGTTATGTTTCACTATAGAGTGGGGATATTCATTGCTACTGAAGCATTCAGTACTGTAATTTTCTCATTTTAATTAAATTCCATATTTTTATTTGCTAAATTAAATTACTTGCTAATTGGCTTAAAATACCAATACCAGATAGAACTGGTATTTTTCATTATCTATCTAATTCAGATAGACTTTATGTTTCTAATGACAAAAACTTTCATACTATCTCAAAATATATCTGCAAATTTTGCACATACAGCTATTTGTGCCAGGCAATTTAGCTTCTGAGGTATGCCGTAATATCCAAAGTTTTAAGTCATATGGCACAAACTTTCACTAGCTCAGCAATGCATCAGCATGAGATTGGTCAAGATGGTGTAAACCAGGTTAATATGCCAAGATGCATATGAATAACAGCTTGAGTATATTCCTACGTATCTGGGAGCCTAAACATGGGCTGGCAAATAGTGCACCATTTCAGTGTGAGAAGGAGACTCGGAAGATTCCCCTACTTCATAGAGAAAATCTTCCAAAAAAAGTTAAGAAGCAACAGTTTCAAACACAACATCAGCTAAAGGTTTATGTTAGGTTTAACAACGAGCATTTGCACCTAAATGCAGCTACACTCCACAACTGTATTTTATCTGGGTGCAACAACTGGCAACAATATGTCCAATAGAGCTGCATACGTCAGGCAAATTAAAATTTGAGAGCCTGTAAAAGCAAAGAACTAATATGCAGTGTCTAATACTGGGGGCTGAAAGGGAACAATTCCTGAAATGCACTACAGTGCACAGAAGCTACAGGGCATTACCAATTTTTTCTCCCATGAAATAGATAATATAATCGATGTGGGATTTTCTTAAAAAAAGAAGAAAATTTGTTGTGATGAAGAAGAGTCTCTGCTTTCATCTGATGCTTTCTGAGTCGGACCTTCTTCTCTCTCACTCTTGATCCCTCCAGGAGGTCATTTCCAGAAACAAACACCAAAAAGCTTTTAGTTACCAAATTAAATTAAATTTCTTCATCAAAGACAGTTGTGTAAGTTTGCATGGGACTGAGCATTTGCATTGAAACTTCAAGTCAGCAAATGGCACAGTGCTCATACAAATTCTCTTGACTCTAATCCACAGCCTTTGAGGATCTATGTTACATTAGCTCAGTCCAAATCTTGCCATTCTCTTGCAAGCAAGCCTCACACTCAGGTAGCTGTGGCAGATGTGGATCTCTGACTGCAATTGTAGTGCTCTTCATAGATCTAATTCATATTTCAATAAATGAGTGTCAATTATAGGTCCCCAAACCCCTTTTCCAATTCATTACCAATCTTTACCTATCCACATTTCTTTGGATAAAAATAGTAGATTAGTCCCTGGAGTAACATCTTGTGGAGGCAAGAGGGACTATTTCTCACTCTGCCAAAAAGAACCCTTCCAATCCAACTTCCTTGGTGTTTTTTCACCCCAAGGTTTCTGTGCCAGCCCTACTTGTACTTGCAATGTAAGATTACCGCAGATTCCTAAACACTTCTCAGTTGAAGTACTTTGGCCTTTGAACTCTCTTCCTATCAGTGATGGTTTGTTTTGTAAAAATGACAATGAGCAAGCCAAAGTGCCAAGAAGACAATTACTGACTGCTGATGTCCTGATGCAGGTTCAAAACCACAAGGAGGGAAGCAGGAATGTCAAGAATTCTGGCATGCCATTAATGACCTAGCAAAGTAGCAAAAAGCTATTTACACTACTGTCAGAAACTGCATGCAGGTGCTGAGTGTTCACTAAATGAGTGAAAAGATGGTACAAGAGTCTAAGCTCATGAGCTCCTTGGCTTTCAAAAACTACTATTAGGCACTGATTCTACAAGTTACAACAGGCAGACCAGTATTTAAGCTCTATCTGCTATGCTAAATACAAGATCTGGGACCTTAAAAATTACTTTAAGCAAAGTTTTCTTGATTTTTCTGAATATCTGGTCATGTTTTAAGGCAACTTACGAGCCTTTGTGTAAGCTTGAATGTCAGAGTAGTATATGGATATAGCTGCCTTCTATGCTTTTTTATTCATAGGATATTTGTCAGAATTTTTCTGAGGAGACCTTTTTCATCAGAAAATGTTGAAACTAAAATGGCTTTGTGTTCTCATTTTTTCTGTAACTTCCAGTTTTCCCTGTGTTCTAAAAACAAAATCCTTATCTCTTCTGTTCCTAAAGCTTGGGTTTGTTTCTTTTGCTGCTGATATGGTGTTTCAGGAATACCTACATGATATATAGCCACCTATTCTGGAACTCAGAGCATAGTAATTAGTGTGAGATCTATCACAGAGATGTTGGTTTTTCCTCAGCCCCAGGAGTAAGAATTGTTCACTGTCAGTAGCTTCTCCTTCTATTTGTAAAGCCAGCTGTCAAATGAATTGCTGTGACTGCTTATGTAGAGTGGGTGATAAAGAAATTGAGACATGAAATTAGACAATTCTGAATGGGTTTCAAGCTCATGTTCAACTTCCTGCTTTATACACATCTGGCTGATATGGGTTTGATCCACTGGTATTTATTTTATTCTTTTAATTACAAGAATTTTGCAATTAAACCTGATTTTTGCACTCAGAAGACAAATGTGAATTCAAACCTTATATATTAGCTAATATTATGCACTTAATATTCTAATATTAGCCTCATTACTACACCTATTCTTGAAAAAGCCAGTTATATCCACTATAGCAGGCACATGGAGTACAGAGACCAGTAAGTTCTTCCTTAAAGCCATCTTAACTTTTAACCAATACTGTCAGGTACTCTCAGCCTGGTCTCACATTACTGCCAGATTCATGCCCAAGACTGACTTTATATTGTCCCTGAAAGCCCATTTAAAAGATCAATATCCACCATTCCACTTCAACACTTATGTTTTTATTCACAGGCTGCAGTACTGGATGAATTAGTAGTAGATCAGCAGCTACCAGTACTAGCTGTTTTATTGGAAACAAAAATGAATGATGTTGAGTTCTTCATGAGCATGACTAACATTCAAAATGATGACCAACTGGCAACAAGCCTCTTGCTTCTTACAAATATTATCAACAACATTTAAAAAAAATTAACTTACAGGTCATAAGGACAGTTGTTTGGAGATTCCAGCCTTCCTCCTGTTCGTACATGGTGTAAAACTTCTATATTGGAGAAACCTGGATATGGTTGTTGACCCAAAGTTAATGTTTCCCACATCAGTACTCCAAAAGCCCTAAGAAACACCACCAAAACAAAACAAAACAAAAAAAAATTAAAAAACCAAACCAAGCAAAAACCCACCGCCAAAAAACCTCACAACAAAACAAACAAAAAATTGAAAAATCAATAACCACAGCAGTCAGGAATAATCTTCCTATTAACAGTTAAAAAGTGTTTAACTTAAAAATAAGACTCAGTTGGAAAAATTAGGAGTAAGGAGTCTTAATTTGTTGTCCCTTAGTCAGTTTCTAGAATAGCTAAAATAAAGATGTTGAACTGACACAGTTTCCCTGACTCAGTGAAATGCAGCTCAGAAACTTTGAGTGCCCACATCTTCCCTGGGTAACATTCTCTGTCTGAGCATGCCCTCACTTAAACAAGTGTTCAGAAATCTCTAGAGGTGTCATTTGAAATGGAGAGAGATAAGTTCTCCTAAGAACCACTCGTGGAACAATCAACACCTCATTTGGTTTGGCACAGAGCACTAAACACTTGCTTAGATTAGCGCAAGAATGGCAGTAAAATGAAAGGGTGCAGGGACTGAGGACGTGGACAAGAGTGGTGGACTATAATCCACTATGAGTACCTATGGCCACAAATTTAAACTTGTGTGTATGCCAGGTTTCATGGATCTGGTTTGGTCTGGGGGATTTTTCACGTCTCCTGACAATGAATCTCTGCTTCTTCACCATACACTCAAAGCCACTGAAATATACAATTTAAATAAACCTCCACAACAAAGTAGTCTGACTTTCCCCTGATGATGCTGAGAAAGTTGGTCTTCAAAATAAAGAAATCACTAGAAGAGGGTGAAATGGAGGGGGAAGTTTTCGGTTGTAAGAAGGAAGTGCAAATAAACCTAATGCAAAACAAAATGGAACAGCATGCAGGCAGTCAATTCACTGTCCAATCAACCAAAATCCACACTGTGGGCCTAGTACAAAATTGTTTGAGTGACATTAATACTTTCTAGCTAGAATTCAAAGCTAGATCTCAAAGAATCAGGAAATATATTCATAATATATACAGTCGTGCTGCCAAACTTTTCATTAGTTCATTAAAATATCCCTTAGGAGGAAATCTACCTTAGCCTAAAAATTATTAGAGATGGCAATACAACCTTGTAATTCCTTCTGTAAACCAATATTTTCTTACTGTGGGATCTAGTATGATTATTACCACAGTTGTATGGCTGCTATAACTCACCAAACATCCGAGCGATTTGTAAAGACACCATCAATAAGGCTTTCAGGAGCCATCCATCTGACAGGAAGTAGACCTTCTCCTCTTTTCCTGTAATAATCATTTTTATAGACATCTCTGGCAAGTCCAAAATCACCAATCTTAACTATCCGGGACGAGCTCTCATATTTCTTCTCAGACACAAGGCAGTTCCGAGCAGCCAGATCCCTGATTTGTAAGGCAGACAAAAAAGGGGATGGAGTTAGCATTGCAGAATAACCCAGGTTTGTAAGTCATTTTGTTCTACTCTCTCTTCAGAGCAGTGCCAAACTTAAGGTTGGATCATGCCACTCACAGCCTCACTCAGTTAAGTTTGGCGTATCTTCAAGACTGGAGATGACACAATCCCTCTAAACAAGCTGTTTCAGTGCTTGATCCTGTACATTATGAATGATATTATCTAATTTCCTTTGCTATGAGTTGTACCTTTTTCTTCTCATCTTTTTCCTGCATGTCTCCAACAAAAGTGTGGCTCTGTGTCCTCTAAAGCTGCCTATTAGGCAGATGAAGACAGTAAATGGATCTCTCCACTTGCCTTTCTTTCTGTTGCATGAGGTATGATTCTTGCCTAGAGTGCAATAAGTCCCAGATTCATATCTTAGAGTAGCCCACCATTTTGTGAGAGAAATGTGAGTGATATTTATCAGAAGAACATAACATTGGATTTTAGTCCAACGCTTTCCCCTTTCCTGTTACATTGTGACCTCTTTTTAAGCACTTTTCCCCAGGTAAGGTAATTAGTTCCTCTGCTGTGGGTAAACCTGAGAAGACTAAGAAAATAAGTTCTGTACCTGTGTATGAAATGCATTTTCTCTAAATAGACACAGCCTTTGCAAACATCCAAACATATATCCAAGAGGTCAGTCACAGTCAGTAAAGGGCTCTGGAGCTACAAGAAAGAAAGTAGTCAGACATGTCTTTCAGCTTTACCAACTCAGAATGACAACCTCCTTATGCAAATTATTTCCTCATTTGAATTGTGTAAGATTTTTCCAAAACAGGCAAAGCACAGGTGCAAAATCCCTGTATGTCAATAGAATGAATGTTAATTAGGAGCAGGGTAAACTGCCAAAGCACTACACTGTAAGGAAGGTGAATAAACCCTGTTCTTTGATTTGGGGCTAAAATTATCCTAGGACCTTCAGAGTTGTGGAAGAAATGAGACCCTGAAAATTTCATCTCACTATCAGATCAGGTTTTCTTGTTGCTGTATTAACCAGTGTAATATATTTCTGGTAGAATACATGTATATATATTTCAGTAGTATTCAATACTGGCTGTAAATGAACTATACAATTTCTATAATAATATCAAATTACATTGTTGAGTCATTTTGACCTACAATTCTACCAACCATATTCTTAATTTGCATTCTAACTATGGAGAAAATTACTTGCGTTTGTTTTTTTGTACTTTTTTTTTTCTCCTCTTTCCTTCTAATAATTTGAGGGTACCGGCACAGGGACAGTATCTGCTTATATACCTGGATTATGCTTGCACCTTAGTGCTGTTATTCAAAGACAAAATAAAACAAAAACAAAACCAAAATCAAAACCAAAACCAAATTACAATCCCTATTAGAATACACATACAGAATTAACAAGGTTGGAAAAGACCGTAGAGATCATCAAGTCTACCCTTTTACCTCACTTAACAACCTACCCAACACCAATCCATCATCTAAACCACCTAGAGCCAGGGGTCCCCAAACTTTTTAAACAAAGGGCCGGTTCACTGTCCCCCAGACACTGTCAGGGGCCGGTTCACTGTCCCTCAGACACTCTTGGGGGCCGGACTATAGTCTGGAAAAAAATGAACGAATTCCTATGCACACTGCACATATTTTATTTGTAGTAGTGCACAAAAAACAGGAAAAAGAATGCAATATTTAAAATGGAGAACAATTGTAATCAACAAAAACAAATAATATTTCAATGTGAACTGTGGGCTTGCTTTTGGCTAATGAGATGGTCAGTGTTAGGTCCCGTATTTGTCACTGCCAGTCGCAGCGCGGGGCAGCCCGGGGGCGAGGACCGCACCCCGCCCGCCCCGTCCCCGCAGAGCCGCCCGTGGGACTGCGGGGGGACGGGGCTGTCCCCGTCCGAGAGCAGGCGGCAGGCAGGGCAGAGGCGGGGGGTCTGTAAATACCGGCGGGCAAGATTGAGGACCCTGCCGGGCCGTGTCCGGCCCGCGGGCCGTAGTTTGAGGACCCCTGATTCTAGACAATGTAAACCATGCCACTAAGTTCATCATCCAACCTATCCTTAAACACATCCAGGGACGGTGACTCGACCACCTCCCTGGGAAGCCCATTCCAATGGGAAATCACTCCCTCTGTGAAAAAGTTTTTCCTAGTATCCAACCTAAATATATATGACCACCATTATTTATGATCATTTTGCAAAGAAATGTTTATGACTTTGAGAGAGAGAAATTCAGCAGACATCTCATGACTGAAACCACAATTTTGGTCAATGATCTAATAACATTCAGCCTTCTTCAAAGCATCACTGAATACAAGGTTAGCACTCAACACTGAGGTTCCAGGGTTTTATGGAAAAGCCAAGAAAAACCTTGCAGGTACAGAAATAGCTGAATATCAGCATGGACTTTGAGAAAGGGAAAAATTGAGAAACTGCGGGCAGTTATAGGTCAAAAATATGCCTCATGGTCCTTACCCTTTGCTTTCTGGCCCCTCGTAAATAGTTTAGCAGATCCCCTCCTTCCATCAGCTCCAGTATAAGATACTGAGGTTCATTTAACAGGCACACACCAAGTAACTTCAGAATGTGGGGATGATCAAATTTACTGAAGAGATGGAAACAACTGTAAGATTACATATGAGGAATATAGATGGTTGGCAGCTAATGAAATGTACATGGCTGCAAGCAATGAATGAGCAATCTGGCCTTTACAATCTTGACTTGACAAACAATATAATTCAGCAATCATGCCTGGGTTTACTCAGTCATGGGGAGAATTCAGGGACATCCTTTTAAAGCACAGGCTTTGACAGGCACTCAACTGCATGCACACGTATTAAAAAGCACACTTTATCTGATTTCCAGGAAGCAAAGAAAGGTAGCCAAGTTTTTTGTTCAAACTACATGATTTGCCACCAGTAACATTCAAGGTATCTACACTGCTTAAATAGAGTACTTTTACTACTATAGTCACAGTAGAACTGGTGATTCAGAAAAATGCACAGAGAAAGTTAAAAGAACAAGGTGCAATTCAAAGACAAACTTGTTCACAGTACATTTCCAAGAGAAACAAAATACATATGATGAATACTAGTAGGTATACTGGTAATGGTCTGTGCGTGTCTAAAAAGAAAGGGATTACCACAGAGCAACTGGTACTCTCAGGTCTAACACTTTTCAAAGAATGAAGAATATTTATTGCCTCTGTCAGTACCCATTTTTACAGTCACATTTCCTGTGTTGAAAAATGATTTTCCCTTCTCACTACTGTGTGAAAGCATTCCTCCAACAGTCAGAGAAACTGGACCCTTTTGGGAGAACTGATGGTGTTCAAAATGCTGTCAAATGCACTAGTGTAAACAAACAAATAAAACAGAAGGATATTTTCATTCTAACCTCTTTCAATTCGCATAATCTCAGGGGTGGGCAAAGACTTCAGCAAAAAGTGTGACTTAGAATCTGACAGTTCCCCCAGGCCCCTAGCACATAACTCTCTATCAGAAAAACTTTGGCACTTTCAGGAACAAAGAGAGAGGAAGGAGCACCTAGAATTTTCCTTACACACAACACAGACCTTTCTCCTCTGAGCTGTCATTCCTTACTTCCCAAGTGGTGGGATACAGAGAAGAATTTCCTACATGCATTTGTACACAAATGACTCACAAATAACCAATATCAAATGAATTTTGAAATAGAGACAATTCAATTTCCCCATTGCTGCATAGCAATAATAAAAGAAACAAATAGTCGTGGCTTAACCAGGCCAGTAGGAATAACATTACAATCCAAATTTTAACGAACATCCAAAATCGCTGGCAAAATATAAGTTGCATTTATATGTCTTACATTAAGGTAAATAATCAGGTCCACTTCCTTTCTACACTTGATTTCATTTATGAGACCTTACAGATGACATCAAGAAAAATCATTAAATCCTTCATGAAGGAACTAAGTAATTATTTTTTCATATTAAAAAAGAAACATGTAAATAATATAAAATATACAGTTTTTATTATTGTTGTTTAATGAGTACTAGGAATATATAATACTTAAACTTTTCTATACTCTTCATTTCTATGACTCATTGTATTGGTGTACATATGGGCCCATAACAGCATTTACATTTGAATGCAATATTTTTCAATTTTGTATTCTTTCAGGATTTGTGGGTTTGAATTATTATCTGCAACAAGAAGAATTTGAGTAGCTTCAGGGATTTTAACTAGGGTTCATATAATTTCCATACTACACAGAAAAGAGATCTTAATCAGGTTTATGACTGCTAGGCAGACTGAAGATAGATTATAAGAAGTTTACACACAACTCTTACAATTTAAAATTAATTTTTGCTTAAATGGCATGGTTACATTCTAGTTTTCACAAACCTGTTAGCTCATTCAAGTACAGTGTGTGGAAAAAGTCAGGTAAAAAAAGGCAAGGGTTTTTTAAAAATATGTAACAAAAAAAAAGTTGTGAAAAACAATTTTAAATGTAATTGTACATTTTCTGTGTAAGATATAGAATCCTTCATTATTTAAAAAATGCTTCTAATTCTGAACTCATGAAATAAAAGTCAAAAAAGTGCAGATATGCATCTGAAAATTAAACTACATTCTCTGTTGTTTTGGTTTTTTTTTACCAGGTGACAGGTGAACTTTTACTTGGTTCTGTGGAGCCTCTGGAAAACCAGATTTCTCTCTGAAACACAAACCTTTTTATGTGAAATTCTTGCATTGGTGATAGATTCACGAAGTCTACATAAATAGAAGAGGTATGTAGCAGCCTCTAGTGGTAAACATGTACATTTTTTAGAAACAATTTCTATAAATTAAAACTTCAAGGCATTGGCTTGTTCTGATCTGTTCATTTTGGTAAAACAGGGTTGTCCAATTGCCTTTAGCAACTAAGTTCTAGAGGAGAAAAGATAGTGAAATACACCAGTTCAAACCCAAATAAGTTGATGACATGAGCACACTAAACTTGCAGTATATATTTTAATTTTGCTAATCTGTTTTATAGCTTTAGTTTCATAAGATTTCATAAGATTCATCAGTAGTGATTTTTTTTTTTAGCAGAAACTAAGACCCTAAAATGCCACAATAATTTGCTTAGAGGAATTAACTGTTTTCATTTCACTGGAAGGCCACCATCCTCATAGGATGCTGTCTTTGAAGGGTGCCCAGTGGCAGAGCTGTCCTTACCTCATTAAGTGTGCCTCCTTCAAGAATTCACTCTTCTCGTGATCTGTTGCACCCTTCTTCAGAGTCTATTGAGCAGAAAGCAAAAGTGTAGTAACACTTTGGTCATCACCACCGTCATGACATAGCGCTTAAATAAAGCAATTAGACATATACATGGCCTTAAATACACCAGAAGCGATCACAAGGAAGTAGGCAGAGTTTTAAGTGATGCGCTAGAAACACTGCAAGGAAACACCCAGATCTGCCAACACCCATTTCTCAGATAAAACCTCAAAGATAAACCTAACTGCCCATCCTATTCTGTTGTCAGAGAAATACATAGTTGCAATTACCTTGACTGCTACTTTGGATTCTCCAGTTCCATCTGCAAGGATACCTACTGCAGTCCCCTCATACACCTCTCCAAATGCTCCACTTCCTAACAATTTGTGCAAGTTCAGTTTGTCCCGAGGGAAAGTTGGCAATGATTCAATCTCTGCCTGAGAAGGAAGAGTACTACAAAACAGCAACACTAGTCACTTGTTCATACTTGAGAATATATGAAATGTTATTAAAGTTCTTCATCAAATGAAGTGGTCCTAATTGTATCATCAGGTACATCTAAGGGGTGCTCAGGTGAGGCCTGGATATTCTGGAAGCTATTTAAAAATGCCAGGTTTTCTCTGTTCTCTGTGTACTCATGTTTCTTGCCAAAGTGAGCATAAAGTGTGGGCTAAGGGCAATCCAGTCCAGGCTACGTGCCAGAGAGACCACATGTTAGGGTGTCCTTCAGAGCAGACTGCCCTAGAGCACACATGCAGCCCTTAACTCAACCTTGAGGTGTGAGGAATATGCACCCTCATGAAAACTGGTCTAGAGAAGCCCTCTTAGATGTTTTTTGTCCTGAAAATGCATATGCCCTGAGGACATACCGTACAGCATAATAGGCATTTGCTAGTCCCACTGTCTCAGCCATCCCCCTGAGCTGAGCGAGTTCTTTATCTTCCTTGACAGACACTGTCTTTCCAGGCAAGGCCTCTTTTCTGGATTTCCATCTTTGGTGCCATACTGGAACAGAAAAGGACACTGTCAAGTGTTTCATTCTGAGAGCATCTCAATGTGTGAACAGGCTGAAAGTGCACAGGTTTTTTGTGATTCTGTTCAACGTGACCCCCCAGCAGCTCATGGAAGCAAGTAATTTCTATCTGGCCATCTGGCTGTTTTTTCCCCCACAAAACACAGACACATCTCTTTATGGTGAGAAATCAGTCAAACATCGATTTCCATACGTGGCAAGATCCAAGCCCAAAGGGCTGCTGCTGCATCCTGGGGAAAGGATAAGGAGTGAGAGGACAGGACCATCATATTGTGGGCGTTTTACATCTCAGGGTAACCACTATATCCTTTCTTCAGAACAAAGCTTAAGAGAAAGAAAATGGGACTCTAGTGAATAAATGCAGTCTCAGACTTGAGAATTGTAAGGTACAAGTTTGCATAAGAATACACATGAACATCAGAGCTCTTTCAGCACTCCTGTGCTCTTTCTGCAGGTAATCGATAGCAAGAAATGCCTGAGGATGGAGTGAATTTAAATCCTGTCCTTGATACCAAAAATATGATCGGTCATCTTCAGGGCTTCAAAGAATGAGAATATACAAGTTCCTTCCAGCTCCCATCCTAGGAATTGCTCAGCATTTCCTTAAACCTGGAGGTCAATCATCTCCAACTGCCTGAACTGCCTTTTACTGAGGCCTGGCAAACCAAGCACATGCAAAAAACTCATCCACATACCAAAAAGGACCATGGTCACAGCTGAAGTCAGCACAACAACTCCAACCACACAAGCAGTGGCAGTGATGGTGCCCGTGGAGATTGTATTATCTGTCAAATGTAAGGGAAAAATTAGTTATTGACTGTGTATACGAAAAATATCAATCCTATGGAGCTCACCACACCTGGGAGAACCCTTGAGCAGCCTGCTGTGTGAATGTTTTCCTCTGCACAAAGCTCTCTTGAGGCTGTATGTGAATGTATTTGGTCAGACTAATGCTTCTTGCCCAGATCTGGAACACTCTTGTGGTGATGAGCTACAGTGTACCACTCAATCTGGGATTTCCAAAAGCACCCACAGAGTGTAGGTGTAATGTTCTGGCTGAAGGAAAGAAGTAATTCTCACATCTTTGTCCAGTGTGGGAGCTTGTCTTTTTTCAAGAATCATATCATAAAGCAGTGGCACAACCACAGAGACAAAATGGTATAAATAAGCAGAGGCATCTTTCAGGCCCACTGCCCTGTGCAAAAAAGGCCTGGGTGAGCACTAGCAGCTGGGGTCACCTATAAGCATCACCATTTATTATCTATTAGACACATTACCTTTTCAGAAACATCTTTATTAAAATACCAAGTCTCTGTTCATAAATTGGTATGATCATTTGGAATTTAAAAAAAATTAACAGAGTACCAAAGTAGAAGACATACCTTCACCCAAAATTATATCCTTGCTTGTGTCACTGTATTCACCAAGGCCCAGCACATTTGCAGCTGCTGCTCTGAACTGGAAAGTTCCTTCTAAGTTCTTGGCTTTCCATGTGCAAATACTGCCACAGGAGCCATTGTAAACCACCTCCCATGAGGACTTCACTTTGCTGGTGTTGCCAGACTGCTTCCTGACACATGTGCAGCACAACGACATGTCATTAATCCCACAAGGGCAGTTTACTGCTTTCCCCCCCACCCTGTTCTGAACTGCTTCAATTCCACAACATTCCTCTGCCTGCATGAAAGCCCAATCTGGTCGTGGGATTTTGGCTACAGAGCAGAAAACTGTGCCGTGCCATTTCAACAATGCTAAGAATCACACATCTTTATCTTGGCATTGGAAATGAAATACTAGAACATTTTCAACATAAAAAGCTTCAGCACAATTCCACCTGTTACAGTGTATGCCTCACAGCATTTCAAAACATTTATTTTCTTCTACTCTGTTAGAGCTTTTTGATCTCCTGGGCCCAGAGTAATTCAGTGGCTCTTGTGCATCAGTTTCACAAGCTAAACAGGAAGCAAGTAATTGGCAGTGAAGACACAATTCTTTTGCTAGCCACTTTCCCATAGTGTCTCCTGACTGATGGGTGTATTTCTTCCTTTCTCCATTGGACTGAGATTGATTGCTCACAATAAATTCAGAGCTGATTATTCACAAACCAAAAGAAGACCATGTATTGGAACTTGAAAAGCCATATCTGAAATATCATTTCCTGTCATTCACATATCATGTGAAATGACCTTCATGAGCATGTTAATCATTCTCCCAATGCATTTTAATGCAGAAAAAAGGTCAAAAATTCTAAATCAGAAAGACATAGGAAAACGATAATGTTCATGTCCTTGGTGTGCACATGTTCCTACTAGAGCTGTATGAAAAAAAGGTGTTGTTTCAAAGGACTACGCAAATATTTTCTAGAATGCTGTGCAACTGACCTAATATTTTTCTACATGATGTAAAAGGATGATGAGGCTCAGAGTGAAATTCGGTCAGAAATGTCAGCATCTGTAGTTCAAACTGTAGGAGAAAATCTTATTTCACTAAAGACCACCACAGTGGAGCATTCTGATTCCAGTGATGATCAAGAAGCTGAAGCCTGGAGAATACAGAAGCTAATGCACAGCCCTGGCACAGGCCATAGGACTGACCTTTCTTTACCCATCCACAGCAAGTCAGGTACAGACTGGCTGTAGGCATATCAAAATTATTGTTGTCTCATAGCATGCAGGTCAGTGTTCCCGTACGCTCACAGAACTGCATGGAGGAAGCTTACAGCACCAGGAAAATATGTCTGGGTGAAAACTTATATAGGTAAAGTATGCCCAGCTCCAGAGTGCTGTCAGTCCTTAGTTTTCGTAAGCACAACGTTAACTGAGAAAAAAAGATACAATAGTTGTTTAGATAACTGCTTCCCTCCATCAGTAATGACTTCAAACAATATGGGAATATCTCAGAAGATGGAATCTTCTAATTTTTAAATCATAGTTCATTAAGCTTGGCACTGACTGATTTAAACAGATCTCTCCAGGGTCATGGCCAAAAAAAGAGAAGCTTCAGAGTCACTGCCCACAGCAATATACTCTAACCTGCCAATGCAAGTGCAGGAATAATAAATATGAGCTGGCACTCTTGTGTGATATGTAAAGTCCATGCAACCTGTATTTGATGACAGAGTGCTCTAAAAATTTTGTAGTCATCCCACGTTAGTGGGAATAATCCTCTTCTTGCAACACCATAATTCTTTTAAGAGTCTTCTGAACATTAAGATATTTATATGTATATTTTAGCCAAAAATACATGCTAAATGCTAGAAGTTGGTTATTTGAAATTATTTCTACATCTTCTAATTCACTGACATAGATCCAAATATATCACTGTATTTCAAGGTTGAAAATGTTGTTTGTGTATGTTTTTTTCTAAGTTTTCCAGGGATTTCTAGAAACTATGGCTTCTTGGTTTACCTGAGAAAGAGATCACAATGAGAAGGCCCTTTGCATCATAGATATTTCACTCCTCACGTTAGAGCCAACCTGAAAATGCCTGCATACTCAGATTTTTCTGGGCTGTTGCCTGTGGGAAGAGGCATGCAAAGCTTACCTGCTTTCTAAGATGTAGTAGGTCAGATTGCTTCCATTGTCATCAGCTTTTTCCCATTGTATGGAGTTTTTCGTGTCTTCTGCTCTTTTTGGTACTCCTGGCTTACTGGGAACACCAGCTTAAGCCAAAGAGGGGAAGAAACAGAACACTTAAAATGTGTTTATAGCAAGACAAAGGGCTAAGAGGCACAGAGAAAAATTGGATGTGTTCATGGGTGTTTAGATGTACAAAAGAATGGAGGATCTACATCAATAATCCCCTTATAGAATGAATCTTTGACTTTCTCTTTGCAAATTTTTTATTCATATACAGCCTTTCCTCAGTAATGAGTTCACATGCAAGTAAGCATTTAATTTCAGTTTCCCTCACTCTTTTCCTGTGCTTCATTTAGAAATGAACCTCATTTCTTTCTCTCTATTACTTTTGAAGGTATGTGTTACTTAATTTTCAAACACACAGAACTGTTGGCTCTTAGTTTAAGAAAATTGCCTCCTAAATTTTAGAAAATACTATGTTTAACAGGCACATCCTTAAAATAGCCATAAAATCTTGTTGTCCTACATAAAGTGCTTACCTGTAGTTTTGAAGCTTGTTGAAGAGGAAGTACGATTCACTCCTGTAATATAAACTACTGTTACTCTTACAAGGTAGTTGGTTGAAGGAAGGGTTCCTGTGAGGTTGCATGTGTAAACAAGATCTGCTGTGCATGTAGTACTTGTAGGAAAAAACCAGTCACTCTTCGTGGGCCACTAGAAAAATAAAATAATATCATGGTCAACTTTCTTGCTCTACTGAAAGCATGTCACAGTTCTATTTCTGGATTGATTAACTACCTTTCCACCTCTTAATATCATAGTGGAGATACGACACATGTGCTGTTTCAATCATGGGACTTAGTCCTCTTGGAGGCCACTTTTTTCTTTGTTTTCAGGAGATCTACTAGCCTTGGCAGTAACAAAGAACAACAGATTAAAGTGAACCACTTTACATAGCCAAAAGGAGCCTTCCCCTTGTATTTCTGGATTACCATGATGTGCCCAGGAGTTCAGCTTGCCACGACGCAATTGAAAGGAGGCGATTTAGTGAAATTGTGTTATGACTTTTTTTTAGGTCAGTGGAAATGTTTGGTGTAGGCCTAGTGAATATGATTCTCTGTGGTAAAGAATCTAAGTGATTCAGTTTACCACAAGACTTTTCCCAGTGGTTCAGGTATTCAAATCTAAAGTTCCAATTCATGTTGCTGTCACTGAAGCACTTACTTCTACAGTCTGCACTATTGGATCCATCTTTGTTTCCAGCATTTTCTCCTAATGTCTATCACAGGAAAATAAAATTCAGATACTAGGTTGTAGCTAACACTTATTGCTGAAAACCCTTTTCTTCTTTTTCTTATGCAGAGCAGACATAGGGTTTGTAGCTGCAAGGCAGGTTGGGACCGGGCAGTGAGGAAGCAGGGAAAGGACTCTGCTGAAACAGGAGACCCAGGAAGAATTCTAGTGAGGTCATCCAGGATGTCTTTTGGCACCAAAGAGTACTAAATGCTACAGCTGCACTCCTCCTTGTTCCTGGCAAACACTGACTCCATCCTGCCCCTTCTGAGCCACTAAGACTGACATCACCATGCCCAAATTATCCACTGAGACTCTTCGTGTACATCCTGCCATCTACCCTGTCCTGCTCACCAGGACAGAGTAGCTTAAATTTGCTCTAATCTAGGGGGGAAAAAAACCATCCCAACCAACCAAAAAAACCCTAAGTGGTATTTTTACCTTACACAGCTGAAACCAGAAGTTGGCTTCATTGATGTGCATAGGAGCCCTCCATTCTAGCTGGAAACTGGTATTCCTGGAAACTATGTTGATGGGTGCAGGTGGAGTCTCAAAAGTTTTTGCAATGACAGGGACACTCTCAGAAAACCAGTTCTTGTCAGGATGAAAAGCAAGAACCTAGTAGGGAAATGGATAAGCTGTACAATACTAGATCAGCTGGAAAGGCAACTTTGCTTTAGCAACTCCAAATGTTTGGAAGACTAAGTGTTTTCAAATAGGACAGTATTCAGGCAATACAGATAGAGGTGTAGAAAGTCTTTGTCTCATGCTACAGTGTTATACATCTTCAGGCTGGAATTTTGTGGCCTGGAGTACCCTTCCATTCCTCAGAGACACTTCTTAGTTTCCAATCTTAGCTTTCTTACCAAACATTTCTCTTTCTAAACCTTTCTTAAATGCCACATGCTCTTACACAGACATGCAGATGTCACATCACATGTTAGGCAGTATTTAGAACCACAAAAACACAAAGTGAGGAGGTGCCTTAACACATTGTCTTTCACTAAGCCACAGACTAATAGAACATATGTTAGGGTAAGCATACTTGCATATCACACATACAGGTATTTAGGTATGTGTATGTGTATGTGTGTGTGTGTGTGTATATATATATATATATATTCCTCATTGTGCCATCCAAATCATCAACAAAAGCACAAAATCAAGTTAAGACCAGGACAAGTCCTCTGCTTCCATCAACTGAATATTCTCTCAACTGTGAAAACCACTCTGTGACTATTTGTGACGTATCCAGTGCACATTCTGCAGACCTGTTTGCTTGGTTGCTTTTGAAAATGTTACTCTGATGACAGCCCTGCTTTCCAGATATGTCATTTATTGTTTTCCTTTTAAGCCTTCATTTGTAAAGGGAGAAGAAGTACATTCTGTTCTTATGAATCCACACTGGACATTTTTATTTCTCTACTTTATGGAAGAGCAGTATAAAGACTCACAAGCTATCGGACAAATCAGTAAAGCCATTACTTGTGGTAATACCTTGAATGAATTGTTTGTTCCAGGTTGGAGCCCACTGACAGACCAGGCAAGCATCCCATTTGAAAATTCACTTTTTCGCAAGGGTTTTGCTGGGACAGGAGGCAGTAAATTGACAGAGATCTGGTAGCGGATGGATTCAAAAGGTCCATTTGGCTTTGGAGGTTCACTCCAAGATATGTTAACAGTGGTGTCAGACAAAACAAATGTTTTAATGATATCAACTGCCTCTGGTACTGAAACAGAAAGAAAAAATAATCTCCTTTTAGGTACAGAAAGGTTTTTTTCTTTGTTTCATTTTTAGAGAAGTCAAGAAATGCCTTCAAGGAAAGAAAGGTTCTATGCGTATGAATATAATTAATTTACAAGACTGATACTACGCATGTAAAACTCTTATTCTGGTATAGCCAGTCAGCTGCAGAAGAGTTTGAAATATTTTGAGGAACTTTTTAGTGTCTTCTTGGCTACCCTACCATGTAAGCAGAAAAAAAAACAAAACAAAACAACCAAACCAGCTGCTATCCTATGCCACTACATTTATATTCATATCACTGAATTCCTGCTCTCTCTTGGTTTCCTTATTAGGGACTCAAATGTGGGTTTAATGTGATGCTTGCTTGGATACCCACTCAAAAAATACCTGTGCACTATTGCAATTGAGAATCTTTTCATGAACAGAAACTTCTGAATGAAGAGAACCCCAAATTTAGCACTGTTGGTTACCATTTACAATTTTATTCAGACATACATAGTCTAGCTGAGGAAGAAACTGGATTGTTGGTCTGACGCCTATACAAGCTGGTTACTTACTAATTGTTCTGCAAAAATCAACCCTTTATCTGAAGGTTTAAGATTGCACACTGAAATGGGATATGGCATGCCTCAGCTTTGCATTAAAAATTCTTTATTTCCTCTTGAACAGCTCAGATAGGCAAAAAGTTAGCCTATATTCCCAACATATCAGAGTGATGAGACCATATGCTGTCATTTCTATCATAGTAGCAAGACTGCAGATTATTTAATGAAATATGCAGAAACCAAATTAGTAAAAAGGCAAATTTCTCATTTCTCTAGCTAGAACATATGTGGAGTAAGAGTGACACTCTGTGGCAAAAGCAATGCATTAATTTTTCTAAGCTGTCTTTTTTTCATTCCCTCTGTCTTTGTGGAAAACACAGATTAATCCAATCTACTTTCACTTCATTACAGAATTGAGAGAAAGGCAGACGGTATTCACACAGCTTCAGAGGTGTAAATAGTGTACACACTTCAAGAGGCTCTAGCAGCATCTGATTACAATTTAAACTATCAGTTGCATTCACGAAATTGAGAACATAATTGTCGGGACACATATACCTTCTATTTACAGCTGGTTGGAAATTTTTCAACGAATTGTGAAAAGCCCTCTGAATGTTGATATAAATACATATTAAACATGCTCAGGCATGGGCTGTGATAGTGTGTGGGGTCTATTTGTTTGTTGATATGGTTTGGTTTTTGTCTAGGACTTTATTGTGATCCAGATTTTTTTTTTTTACCCCAACTAGAGAAGCCCATTCTGAGTTTCATGTTTCATTTTAACTTGAGACTGAAAAATTCCATTTCAGTGGAGCAATTCAGTCTCCCATTTCATATGTTATCTTTTTGTTTCACCACTGAGAGTGCGTACACTGCTGCGGGATGGATCGGTTTACTACACAAAGAAGTAATGGTGTGAATTCTTACCACATCCCAATACAATAGTATCCAATCTTATTCAACCAATGTGTCACATTAATTTTATATAATAGATGTGGATTCCCATGCAAAGAATTANCCCCCGATTCCTTAAGAATATGGAATCATAGAATTATTGAGATTAGACGAGATCTTTAAGATCAAGATCATCCAGTCCAACTAGAAAACTGCAACTGTTTATCCACTTTCAACCATAATTTATCTTTCCTCAGGAACCCAATGAGCCAAAGCATCAAAGAGTATATATGTGTCTTATGAATCTTACAAATTCATCAAGTCTGCTTGCCAAAACCTTTCAAAGATCTACACAGGTTACATTTGAAGCAGATTATTTGTCTGCTTCCTGATTTACAAATCAAACTTACATACATCTTTCTTTAAGTGAGATGAGATTTCTGTTCAAAATCAGAATAAAATGTGAAACAAACCTCCACATAGAGTTGTGACAACTGTGTCTTCTCTTGTAGGCAACACTTCCTTGCTTGAATAGTAGCTTTTTACTGCAACTCGTATGGCATAACTTGAAAATGGCTGTAAGTTGTCTAGGACAGCAATAGGACCCTGAAATTCCTGTAATTAGAAATCAGATAATAAGCGTGCATTCTTAGAAGGGAGAGTCATATGTCAACCCAATCATCTGTTAATGCAATACACATTAAAAAGAAAATTCTGTAACTCTTTTGTTTTGCAATACACTTTGGTGTTTGAAAAAATAATGTTAAAATCATAGTTTGATTAATAGGTCACCACAGAAAAGAAAGCACATTCCAAAAAACAAACCAAAGTGCAATATCACTGTTCAGTGGCTGGTACGTACATAGGGAGTGGCAAAGTCAAAAAAAATGTAAGAAAAAATTATGAGTGCAAGTACTACTACCCCAAAGCACATGAAGGCAAGCTATATGGCTGCTGAACAGTCTCAAGAGTTGTTTCAACAGATTAATATAAACCACAATTCCTCACTTCCAAAGTAGAAACCAAAGACCCATTTCAGCAGGATTTAGCAAAAGCATGTTAGAAAGTAGAGGAGGATTTGCAAAAAGGAAAGCTAAGAAATCTACCACTTACAAAATACCAGACAGAAAGGGGAATTACTGTTGGGACATAGAAATGGAAAAACTCACTAATAGAAAGTTACAGAATGGTTTCTAAAATTACTAGAAGGAATCTCACATTCCCTGTTTATATATGATATCACATGTATTTCTGTTCTGAAATAGCCATACCAATGTTTTTTGCTGTAGAGTAGACAAACAGTATCTTGCATTCCTGCAGTTTTTAGTTATTTGTCTGAAAAACACCAGGTATGTCAGCGTAGGCTGCAGTATGCCAGGGCATATCTGCTGCGGTGTGACGGACGGCAAGCTTAATGTAAAACTGGTGTTAGTTGTAGCAAGGATAGTAGGTTTCTCAGTGTCCAGCAATACAATCAGGCATCTTTTATCTAGAAAAGACACCAAAAAAATTAAAAGAATATTAATTACAGCAGGGCAATCCAAACTTGCATGGGATTCTACTGTGATTCTTATGAGAAAGCGTAACCACAAATTGTTATCTCTGTTTTTATAAACCAAAACAGAAGAAAATTACACCCAAATGTACTTCATTAGATGGCTTTTGTAGACAGAAAAATGGTGATAATCAAAGAAAGTCTCATTAGTCTTTGTCAAGATAGAGGTTAATAGAGAATTTATGTTCTTCTTTGACTAGGAAATGGAAATGCAAATTGTAGTTGCTGTGTAATCAAGGCCAGTGCACACTGATGAGCCCAAACTTGTTTCTCACAAGAAATACATTCTATTCTGAGTATCTGGAAAGACAAATATGTGGAACAGAGAGTTGCTTTTTCTAGCAATTAAATGTTTTCTATTTTATTTCCAAACAGCTTTCCATGTGTAAAGTAACAACAGGGAAGAAGAGACAAATTTTGGAAGTAGAAAAGGAGTCTACAGGGAGAAAACAATAGAAAACTACACTCTGACAGTTAACAAAAAGTAAAAAAATAAATTTCCTTGTCACTTGACATACTTTTAAAAACAAAATATTAAATAGACTTCCTGTACAGAAGGAAAAGATTAAGGTATGCACATAGGGAAGAAGGTACAAGGACCAATGCTTGCCTTTAGGCCAGAACAACTGATCTCATAGTCAAGATCTCTCTAAATGAGCAACTCTGACATTCCTACCAAAGTCAGGTTCATGCATAGAAGGGAAAGTGACTAAAAAAGTCTGTTCAACAAGTAAGGTTAAATCTTTGTCAAATTTATAGTTATCTAGAGTAGTAAAATTCCCATGGGAAAAGTCTAAGATGAACTAAAGATTTTTCATTTTCAGTGTTAAAGTTTCTGTCAGGTAGTTCCACAGAAATGCATTTACCCTGACAAGAAAACCCTTCACTACATATTCAGTCCCCTTCCTCCTAACCTCAAGGAGAAATCATTCTCTCACAGAATCTGTGACAGAACAATAATTTTTCATTGAGTATTTCTGATGCGTCAAATGATCAAGTGACATCAGATCTCTGGATGGCAATTAAATAGGTTAGAATGAAAGGAAACTCTAGCAGTACTCCTTGCTCACATCACTAAAACAATAAAGAGCATGTCAGTCAAACCAGACGGTCTTTACAAACATCGCTTTTCCACATACACACTGTTTGCTTTCAGTACTGAGAATTTTTTTCTTATTTTAGTATGTTCACTTACTTTTATTTTAAACTTGTGTGAATAATTCTCTTTAGTGCCCTCCTCCCCAAATGCCAAGTTTGTATATTCCTCCAAATATATTTGCAAGCATCAACGTAAATAAGAAGAGCTCTGTGGAAATCACTGGGTAGATATAAGCCATTTGAACTGAAATTTGGTTCTTCCCTTTCTAAACCAGCTAAGGCTGGGGCTCTTGCCGGCAACCTTATCCCCCAGGGACAGGGATTGGCACATTCTGTATCAGAGCCAAACCAGGCTCCTGCACCAATGCCAAGCCCACATGGGTCTCATAAGAACAAACATGCCCGAAGTGCTGGTCAAAATAGCCTGGGCATTGGTCACAGCAGCTGCAGGCAGGAGCAACTGTACTGGCTATCCAAAAGAGTGTGAAATTGTCTTATTCCAGAGAAGCCCATCTTGTTAAAATAGTCTCTTGCACATCTGCCAGGTTTTTTTATGCAAAACTAGAGTTAAGGGATTATTTTGAATATATTCGTCATATTAGTAGCTATTCTAACCGTCTTCATTTACAAAGATAACCCCTACAGGTATGATTTTATATTAAAACCAATTTTTATTTATTTTATTATAATTCTACAATGATTTTTTAAATATTAGGAGTTCTAAGTGAAGCCTGGATGTGTTATAATGTACCTCTCACGTACTTCCCTATAAATAATTATAATAAGTAGAGTTCTTATCTCTTTGGAAGGGCAGATCATTTTATTTCAGTTTTACATACTTGTGAATAGAAATAGAAATCTATGTCATAAGAAGAATCATTATCAAACTAACGCTACAACACTCTGGAACATCTTTGCTCTTTTTCTGTGTTTTAAGGTGCACCAGTTTTTCTAAATCTCCAGGTTTGACATAACTTTGAAAATAAGCGTGGTTCGGCATTAACAAACTTGGGCAATATTCATCCTCATGACTTTCCATGTAAGAAAAGGCAGTCCTTATATTCATCCTTTTAAAAATGTACTGATTGATTCCATCTAGAAGGTACCTGAATCCATGGAGCATATTTTACATAAATACACATAGCACCAGCTGCAACTTAAATACATGCTCTGAAATAAATTGGTTACATTTACAAAAAAAACACAAATCCCCTCTACCTGGATACAATTGTGCCACTGAGCTGTAAGCTAAGATTTTCAGCTCATGATTTGCTCTCTTGTGAAGAAAATGTCTTGTGCTCTCTCTATTTGTTACCCAAATTTCAGCGTAATCCTTTGTTTCCGTGCTCCAGTATATAAATTTCTTATCTGTAGTCAAGCTGCTAATTTTCTTACCTGTAGGAAAACATTGCATAAATTTTACAATCACAGAATCACAGAGTATGCTGAGTTGGAAGGGATGCACAAGGATCATCGAGTCCAACCCAACCAAACAATTTTACAAGAGCAGACAGAGGCTTGTATCCACAGTGAGTCAGTATGGATGAGTATCTTGGCTATATCATATCTTCAAAGACCTCCCCTTGAAAAGAGATTTCTGATATTTTCCAGTAGGTCTCATGAAGCCGACACTGTTATTTCAGTTTACAAGTGTAGATTTGAAGGGGTTTTATTATCTATAATGATGAGAACTGCAATTCCATTAACAAACACAAGAAATAATACATGAAATTGAGAGTTGTCTATAGAAAATTCCATCTTTTTTCCCAGATGAAAACCACCATGATCTGCCATCTCCCAGGAATAATTGAGACAGCTCCTCTGGTAACAGAACAGCTTTACCAGCACTCCTCCAGAACTGAGCTGAAAACTGAGCAACCAAGATTGTTATTAGTACAAGAAGTGAAACATAAATAAATTGTCATGCAAGACCTTATCAGCATGAGGTACCCTCCCCACATAAGTCTGCAATGTCATTTTCAGGCGTAACTTTATACATTATAGTATTTTTTTGTTGAGATAAACTATAATAGATGTCACTAATATGGAACCCTATCAAAATAATGTGTTAATACTCTAAGTGACACCAACTGACAAGTATGATTTGAGGCTGTAGCATCTCATCTTACTAGAATACATACTTGCATCAGTAAATATCCTCACACTGCTTTTTCTCACAGTTTGTATCAACAGGGTACACAACTGGAAACACAGAAAAGAAACATTTGTCACTACAGTCTCTAGTGACTATAGATGAATCAGTTTTATGTGCCCCATGAATGCTATTTTCAGAAACAAATATTTTTGATGTAAGAGACAGCAAGAACGACAAGCTAGAAACGTAACAGAGCACTCAGACCTTGAAAACTTGGTATTTTGGTAATTCTCCAGCAGTGGCAACCATCCACATCTGAGGCCCATATTTCCTCTCTTCCTCTTATAAAGAGCAGCTGGGGATTCTTAGGGTCAGACGTATCTATACTCATAGGTCTTCCTAGCTCTGTTTCTGTCACGTTACAGCTGCAGTAGTTTCTCAGTTTTTCTTCTCCTGATTTGTATCCCAAAATGTGGTGCATGGTGTTATTCAGAATATCATAATAAAACATGCGGCTGCCAAAATCAAGTTGTTCCATCCAGTACAAGCGGCTGACAAATAAAATGCATTGCTTAGTGTAAAAAACTTCGTTCTGAGCAATCTGCCCTAAATGAAGCCCTGTGAGCAACTAGTGAAAAAACCTCACAAATATTTAAAACAAGGTAACTACACCGGCATATTTGCAAAGTGATTCCAAGTGCTTAATGGTTATTTTTATGTGGAAGGTCACAATAACTGACTATTCTGGATAAAATGATTACTGTAAAAATTATTGTTTTCTGCTGATTTTCATTTGCATTACTCAAAGAGAAAAACCTATCAGATTTAAGTATGATTTGAAAGCCTTATTCAAATACAGACATCTTTTGAAATTAGATATGCTCAAGCTCAACTAGCAATATAGAAGTAGAACTATACTCAAAATTTTCTGAGATTTACATAATGCCAAAGACTCATATACTATAAAATGTCCTTTTTGTTCCTTAAGAGTTGAAGATTTAATGAAAATCATGTTTAAAATATGTTTTAAAAAAGTTATCAGTATTATATGCTTTACCTTAAGAAAGGATATGACAACAGAGATGATACAGTTGAATTACTTTTGCCCAACTGTGTGTTCAAAGCTTGTAGAGATTTTTTCTTGAGCTCAAGGTCAATAAAAAATATTTGAGTTCCATTCCATGGTGTTTTCATGGCAACAAAGAGATGTCTTGCAATCCAGTCAATTGTGATGGCTGTGACATTTTGAAGATAGGCATCTTTGAAAAACTTAAGGAAAAATAAAAGCATTACTAAAACTGCTTGAGAGCAGAATTTTCCAGTCTGATGACAGAACATTCTGAAATTAGATTTCTTTCTGGAAAAAAAGTCTACTTGGGAAGTAGAAGTCAAATTGTAAAGAGGTGTCATGGATAGAAGATTGCAATATTCTTTTATACAATTGAAAACCATTGTTTCACAAATATCAACTGTTGCTTCCATATTGCTTCCATATTCTTAAAATGAGAATTAAATTAAATTTGATACAAAAATACATTTCTAGTATTTAATAGTGTTAATTTTAAATATCTGAGGAGATATCAACAAAGCAGACACCAGTGAAACCATTTATGATTAATAGGACGAATTTACCAGTGGTATACTCTGGCTATTTTGACCTTTCAAAAACATATTCAGCCACAAGATGATGACAGTTATGGCCACATACTTTCCTAGATTCTCTCAAGTAAGGGAATGAACAAAGGAATACCTGAAACTTTGAAGCATTCTGTATATCCAGAATAAAAATAGAATCTTCTATGATATAGTATGCTTTGTCATTATTAGCAGTGTAACAGATGTCCTTTATATTTGTCTTTGTTGAAATTTCCCATATGGTATGATTATTGTCTATGTCAGTAAGAAACAACTTGTTGGCAGTAATAGTTATAAGAGTTGGGACAGGGAAAAGGTCTGTAAGGTAAAGGACACAGCTGAATTTACAAAAAACATTCTAGATCATCAAAGTAATTCATAAGGAAAGCAAGTATGAGATATAAATGAACAATTTGGGCTCAACGATCTCAGTGGTCCAACCTTGTTAATTCTGTGAATGGCCCTGTACTCAGTAAATAAATAAAGAAATAAAATGCCTTCTCGTCATTGCAATCAAATTCTTAAGATATTATCAATGTCATTGTGGATGTCATTTAAGCATGGTAAAATGCATTTCCTCATTTAATTAACTTTAACAGCCCAACTAGAAATAGCCTATGATCTTTAGTAGATCTCCAACTCTCCTGGTTACCACTCACAGCCTAATTAGAAATATTTTTTGATCTCTAGCAGTATGCAGATTACAGATTAAAACCTGCTATTCCATACTAGCCTGGAGTTGTCTAGAAAAGTTGAATTAACATAGCTTTGAGGAAAGGCTTGAAATTCCTGAAATTAATCTCATGATAAGGAATGTGTTCATCATTTCACGTCAGAGGCTGTAACTATTTCCTCTGTGGTGTCTAATGTAGGGGGGAGCAAATGTCACAGAAAGAGTTGGAGGCTGTTTATCAGATTGTCAAATTCTCGTACCATCTATTTCACCAGCTATTGCACACAAACCATGAGATGGCAGCTAAATCATCCATACCTGATGAATTCGCCTCTGTCATTTCAGACAAAGGTCCTGGACCTACAGAGGTGAAGGCTTGCACCTGTGGGACAGGAGATTGTTGCTTTATTAAATAACAGTGTAAATGATTGTATTTGCAAGCCTGTAGAGTTAGAGTTAATAACAAAAGCAGTAGACCCACTGGCTGCTCAGCTAGGGATGTATGTGTGTGCTCTGACATAAGGCTGTGCTGGTCAATTCAAAGGCTACATTCAGGTTTGGACCATGGTTATGAAGAGGTTTTTAGCAGTGAGCCAGAGAGCCCATGCTGCAGCTAAAAATTTGAGCTCAGAGGTCCCAGAGAATCTTGTCTCCTGGCTGGGGCCTGCAACAATTCCTATGGTTGGCTGACATTTCAACAAACATGGTGTTTTCCCCATCAATACCTGGTTTATTACATGATCTCATGCTTTTACCTTGTCTTTCAAGCACATGTTCTCTGTGTTCCAAAACTTTTATCACAATGAGAATATGACTCCTAGACAAGTTTTGAAATGGAAATTTCTTTTTATGGAAGCCATGTGAGTCCTTGCATTTCTCCAACAATGAAACTTCTCTCAACCTGTGATTCTATTTAAATGGCCTGTCACCCTCCACCAGATCAATTGAATCTGTGTTTAACTTGCAATTTTTAGCAGTGGCTTTGGGAGACCTCTAGAAAAGTTTCTTTGGGGCTTCACCAAACCAGTATAATATTGCAGCATTTAGTGAACAATATGATATATAGAAAGGTTAAGCCAGGTATCCATGGATGAATCAGCGAATCAGCAGTTCTACAAGGAGAAACCACAAGCTCTTGCTCCGAGCCCAATACCATTGCTTTGGCAAATATATCAGACTGCACTGATAACATCTACCAGCTAGCATGAGATAAATTTAGTAATTTTTCATACCTGAAACCTAATTGTAAGGTAGGGAAGAACATCCTTGAGAGAAAAACGTGTCAGGGTGGGTTTAACATTGCTTGCATTCCACTCTGTGAAACTGTCAGCAGTGCCACTCTGATTCAATAATTGATAGTGAATCCTGAACTGTGTTAATACTCCATTGTCTCTTTCAGGTCTGTCCCACCTGAACTCCACAAGGACTTTTTCATCACTTTCATGTAGGTTATTTCCTAACACATATATTCTAGGATTCATAGGGGCTGAAGGAACTGTATTAAAAAAAAAAAAAAAAAAAAAAAAAAAAAAAAAAAAAAAAAAAAAAAAAAGAAAGATAAAAAACACGGGACAAAATACTCCTATTAAAACACAAACTCTGTCTCATAAATAACTATTTCAGTTTTAAGCCTGAACTTTACAACACCAATGCTGACAGAGACAGATAGCAATTTCTGAGGTGCAAACTACAGAAGTTTATCTAAAACTTAATGGCAGTTTATCTGTTTTTCATTGATGTGTAGGTATCTGATTTTAACTTGCCTAGCAAAAAAAGAGGTGTATAGACAGGAGAAAAAAAAACCAAACAAACAACCAAAACACTCTTGCACTGAGATTGGCACATATCTATTTACTCAAGTCCTGTACATAATTTTGGAGTCACAAGAATTTTCACAACACAAAGCATACTCTATTCCCTCTCCTATCCACTTCAAAATCTACTGCATCTCATAAGCTTTTTCAGTATTCTAGTCCCTCAACACTTAATTTTAGCTAATTTAACTCTGATGTGCATAAGAGCAAAAATAAAAACTGAATGACTAGTAAAAGTAGTTAAGATATTGAAGCCTTTGATGTTCATTGTAATGGGTCTCAGTTTCTTGCTTATACTCATAGGGACATGGTGGATGTGTTACCATGCGTTTTCTGTTCTAAATTCTATTACTGAAATTGTGTGCATTTATGAGTGCAATACGTAATTGCCAGAGATACTTAGAAACACATTCTTGCAACTCTTCCTGCGATTGTCTAGCTCTGAAAGCTGCCCATCCTTCTTTAGAGTTTCACTTGCTGATATAGACCTGGTCCCAGTACCCATCACACATGAAGTATGGGATTTAAAATTTTAGTACCTCCTTCAGGGGCCTGAAGGGACACAGACGTCATTGGTGCCTTGCCCCAGTACGTGTATGGAGTGACAGTAAAATCAAAGAGTGCAAATGGTTCCAGCCAATCAACTCTGTAGGATGGCATTGTCAGGTTATGGGGATGGAGGCATCGTTCACTCTCCAGAGACTTTGAATGAAATAAAACAGAACAAAATAGAGCAAGACTTTATTCCCCACTCAAAAAGGCCTTCAGTTTTCCAATATTATGTCACCATGCTGGTCAACTAAATCAAAACAGAGCTTCTCTTCCCGCAAGTGATCATTGTTTCACCAACTCCTGTGACACTGCAGTGATGCATAGCAATGTGCTAGCAAACTGCCCTTTGAATTTAAAGTAAAGCTTGCCAAATGCACTAAAATCAAGCGTGGGTGAAGGCTAGATTTCACATTCAGGCAAAGGCTGTCCCACTGTCAGCTCAGAGGGCACTTCTGTCTCTGAGTTACTGTGAAAGGCTTTCTCACATATCTTTGAGCACTGTGAACTCTTTGCCTGGCTCTTCACACCCCAGCTGCCAGACCAGAGTTACTGCTAAGCCCATGTTCTTCCTGCGATGGCTGCAGTGATGGAGAAACAGGACAACTTAACAATTTAGTTTGGTTCTTGACTGGTTTGTATATTCTAGAGAAGAAACAAACTGTATTTCTGTTTAACAATAGAAATGTCAGCAAGGAGGTGCAGTAATACATGTAGATAATAGAGGGATTGTATGAATAGCCTCACTTCTATAGCTTTTGATCCCACGCAGTAAAAGACAGTTCCCCATTCCACCTTTGTGGAGGGACTCCAAGTAATGTAAAAACTTGAAGAATTTCCTTTAATCCTGAAGGAAGACTCTGGCACTGCATCTGGAATCACTTTTGGTGTAAAAGAAAAATTTCCTGTCCATAAACAGAAAAAGAGATAACAATTATCTAAAGAATGTGAGGAATAAGTAAACTTTTCAAACCTGACTAAAAACATTAAAGTACTATGGAAAATCCTATAAACTCACATTAAATAGAAACAATGAATATCAACATCAGGTATTCTTTTTATCCATACTATCATCTTTTATAATTGTATGTTGTCTATGTATATCCTGATGTATTTATTAGTAAGTTTTTCTTGTCCTTATCTTTTCTCAAATGGCTAAAGAATTTCAAGAATGAAGAATTACAGGCAGAGAGTGAATACCTTCATTGAAGAGTTTAGATAGAGAAAATAAGTACCTGGAAAAGGTTTAAGTGATGTGTGAACAAGCGTAAAGGCTGAAAACTCCGCTGGTTGTGAGAAGGGAATGCTAAGGCTCTGATTGACTTCCTGGGTTGTAATGAATTTAAGACTATTAATCCAGAACAGACGACCGCTGTAGTATTCCAGTGCGCCCTGAGATATTTCTGAAGTACTCCATGCTGCAAATTCTGTGATGATGGCATTACCACAACTGTAAGCACATGTATGAAATTAGCAAACTGAAAGCCCATGTGTAGAAAAAACAGATCTATGCAATGGTTGACACATTGATAAGTTTCTAATAATTCAAATTCTTAATATTCATATAGGAGGAAAGAAAACAAACTCTTCTTTAAACTTTTTAAAGCAGAATGCTTTTAAGAACATGAAACATTACAGAAAAACCTGGCAAAAAAAAAAAAAAAAAATCCAAATAAGCACTCCCCCTATCCCCCCAAATAAACCCTCTTAATTCCCTTGATTTCATTGGAAAATAATTATAAACTATAAATTATTTTCATATTCTGATGCATGGATGGAGAAAAGAGAGTATTTTGAAAAAATCAGCCCACCTTCTTTCGTCAATTCCGCTGAAACAGAGGAGACTACTTCACAGAATGAAATTCTTTCTACTTCATTAGAGTAAGGACCCAGATAAATTTTACCCTGCTAATTTCCTTCCATTATTTATCAAAATCTATTAAAATTTTCCTCCACTGGGATCAGTGGTGATTTAATCTGCCTTGCATATAGTATGTCAAAAATGAGAGGCCTTTTTATGTCCCAATTTATCTTCCGGGTAAGAGATTAAATATGCTGTAAGAGGTATCATTTTGCCATCTCAGAAATGTCTTTAAGCTTAGATACATGCTATCCAAAACAAATCTGGAAAAACTTTGACACACCTTCAGATCCATTGGGATGGATTACTTCTAATCTGTTTTCTGCCATCCAACGGACAATGATTTATGGCTGCCAGTTGGTGACAATAGAACTGCGTGTTCCAGCTAAAACTGATCAACATATTTTGATTCTTCAAGTGTTTGCTATTAATCATAGCAAGTCTTAAATCAGTCAGAAAATTCATATAAATGATTCCATACAAAGCCTGCAACATTATGAGCACAGGCAAATACAGATACTGCCCTGATAAATCCATTAAGATAATTTAGTGCTTGGGAAAAAACAATGGCATTTTTCATATGAAAAGAGCAAACCCACAGTTTCACAAATTACCACTCATCATATACACTTGGCACTTAGACAATAACTTACCACTTTTCTCAGGGTCTTAGTATATATCCGAGGTGACCCATAAACATGGTTTTGCAATGTTTTGTCTTTTTAAACTCTGCTTTTCAGGAATAATGCAGCCATTTCACATTCAGAATGATCAATAGGAAAGCTTGCTGAGTACTGATTGCTCAGGTGAGAAAGTGATGTCAGTTCAAGTCCCGAGCTTCATGCAAGTTGAACAAGTTACAGAGCTCTAGGCACTTGGAAACTGTCAGGTGTTGTAAATGTCAAGATAAAACAGACAATAAACTGTGATTATTTTCTAAAGCTGTCTAAATATTGATGAGCTTTACCTCAGTTCAGTTAAGATTCCATACTGTTTCTCTGACTGTAAAACGGTTAATAAGCATCTCAACAAGTTGTTTGCCATCAGTTAGCTGTGATCATTAGCTTTTCATTTTTGTTAAATTAGTGAATAGTGTGTCCAGCATTGGACAACAATTTTTTTCTTAAAGAGTGTCACAAAAACCTAGAAAATATATGCTTTATTACCTCTGCTATACATTTACTTACCCTTCTTTGCAGAGAGAAGCTCTGTATAGGTTTAGACATAGACTATCTTGCACAAGCCAGTAAAGAAAACCATTGGTGAGATCCAAAGTTAAACCAACCACCTAAGAAAACAACAATCTAAATGGCAATTTGAACACATCTTCACTTCTAAGGTAAAAGCTCTTAGGCATAACTGTTGTCTAGACAACATCATGAGTTGGTCTATTGGCAAAAATAACATTACTACTGTGAATGTTTATTCTAACATAGAATGCATCAGCACTAGAAAATAGTCAGGTCCACGGTGGACTCCTATTTATAGCAGCTGATGATTTTTTAGATAGCATTTTGTTCGCATCTGTCACAGTCCTTACTCTTCTTTCTGAGTATTTGAGCAGGTCAGGTAGGATGTCAATAGAGTATGAAGCGATTAGTGGAAATGTGTATCAAAATCTGTAGAACTTCTCCAGTATTTTAACAAACTTTGTCACCTTTTGAAAGAAGAATTTGGTATCTTTTGTCTTTTTGTTTTCTACCTTTGATTTTATATATAGACTATATAATGTGTTACATTATTTATAGAAAATAGTTGCAAAATTCTTATTGATTTTATGGTTCAAGCAAGAAATTCAAATATTTACATATTAGTAAATAATGTATTACTAAAAAAAAAGAGGGAGTATGCAGGAAACTAAACAATCTTCCTGTTTTTTACTTCAATGTTTTATCTTCATTTAAGTGAGGTGCAAGATGTTTTATTTTTAATAGGTCCTAATATTCAAAATAGAGCTTTCTCGCTGTTGCAGTAAACAACAGATCCAATACCATATGCCACAGTAATAGAAATCAGACATCTAATAATCTGTTCTGCAAATAAAAAAGAACTTTCTTCCACAAGCTAGTCTGCTAAATGTTATCAAGTTTAGTCTATATTCTACCAGTTTAAAAGTTGTTAGGGGCCTCCTGAACATGTTTTCCAGCAGCTCTCAAACTTTTCATCCAAAGACTAGTCATAGCTATTCTTTTATAAGCTTAAACTTCCATTATGGATGTAAGTGGAACAACCTATTTTTTCCTCACTCTTCATTAATAAACTGCAGAAGACGATGACAGGAAAGCAAATGCTGTATCACTTAGTTGTCTGTTGCTCCTTATGTAATCACATTCTTGACATGTTTCTGTTGACATTGTATGTCAGAAAAATCAAGGTTTGAATGATTGCTCCTGTAGGTTGTCCTGTTAAAAATATCTCAGAGTGTGTATGTTCCTGAGTGTATATTTAGTCAACCATGTTATATTTTATCATGTTACCTATTCTCTCTCCCATACTCAACTCCAAATGACATCTTCCTGAATTTACTTTGCTTTTTTGAACATTAAGGTTTTTCTTCCTTGCCCCGTTTTCTCATAGATGTGTCCATTTCTTTCTCTTGTTCCCCACATCACAATTGATAAAAGGCAAATAAATATTTGTACTATTCCTCTTCAGAAGTTAGGCAGTATTTTAACACCTCCCTTCTGTCATGCTTCAAAACCAGACAAGATTTTTCCAATTCATGAGGTGTTAGTTTCTGGACATGTTATGTCATTGTGATGAAGCCGTGTAACTCAACTTCATATCATGCAGTATAAATTTGGCTATTTGAAATACTCTTTGACTAGAAATATTAAGAGATGACACCTAGAGGGTCCTGACCCCTTTTCATATTGCATACTTTGCTGCTTCCCTATAAATGACTTTTGTCCCGGCCATTTGTACAGCATAAATAACTAAGTCCTTTAGAAATTCTACACTAGGTCCTCAGATGGTATAAAACAGAGTATCGCTGCTAAAATCAGTCAAGCTATGCCAATACACACTAGCTAGCTAAGCTAAACCACTGACTGGAAAATGAAATAATTGCCATAAAAAGATCTAGTTCTTGCCAAAGAAATTAGACTTTCGAAGCTCTGCCTCTGTACTTGTTTAGTAAACCTGTTATTTTCACATTAGTCTCTTCTATTCCTATTTCTAGTAGTCAAGCTAAAAGGAGATAGAGCTGTAAACTACTGAAGATCCTGTACTGACCATCTGAACCACAATTCTTTATTAGAAAAACAGATGATAAATACCAGTAAAAACCAGGTTAACTATTACATCTGTGTCTTAATACTGAGGTAAGACATACTCTTTCCAGGATAAAGAGCTCCACTATGCAAGGAAAATACGTATTAGTACTTGTGTAAACATATATTTGCGTCTTTATATTGAGACAATAATTGTCAACTGAATAATTACACCAGTAAAGAATACTGTGGTGCCCTTTTTTTCTGATGGGTTTATTTTGGGCTTTATTTTAATGAACAAATACCTGTCAGCTATAACTGGTCAATTCTCAATCTAGGCATTTTTAGTTGGCTTTTTTCCTGCATGCATCACAGCAGGAGGCTGAGTTCAGGAAGTCAGTGCATAGATTAGGGCAGCAGAGAAGCAGGAGAGGAAATGCTTGTTTGTAGGAGGTGTGAATAAGAGGATGGTTGAAGGCTGATATCACTGACATAGAGAAAGGTGCAGAAAAAAATGACAGGAGCAGACAGGCAGTCTTATTGCTGCCAAGGTTCTTGAAAGCAAGAACAAGAAATTTGAGGTTAGCATGAGGCGATTCAGAGAAGCAGGTAATGAATCAAAAGAGAGGGGCAAGGAAGGTGGTGTTTACCACTTAGAATAAACAACAAATTTTTTGTCCTTTGTAACAGATCATCCAGAGATATGTGACAAGTATAAGTGTGTCACTGAGCTTGGACAACTTATATTTTCCCATGAAGAGAGCCCACACCAGCCAGCTTCTACAGAGAGTTGGGAGGCTAACACTGAAAGATACATTTGATCCTTTACAGCACAGACATTTCTCTCATGTACAAAAGTTTTTTATTTCTTCTGTGTTCAGGTTTACAGGTAAAGGAGGTGCCACACTGGAACCAGCTTTCCTTCTTCCCAGGCCCTCATGAATGTAACACACCCATGAGTTTAGCTGGTCTTTCTAAATGTTAATTCCCTTTCATGGTATAAACCAGGCCTGGCTATTTTCTATATAATCAAAGAAACACCATCTTCTTTTCCTTTGAGTAAGCAAATTGAAATGTTGTGGGGAATGATACAAAGCTAATCAAGACAAGTAGATCTCTAAAATTGGAAAGAGTCTTTAATAGCAAACCTGACTTCAGGTAAGATGGGAGCACAACTTCTATGATAGATGGAAAAAAAAATAAAGACATCTTTACCAAGGACTGTGTTTTAAAGAAAGCTATTGCAGCAAATAATGTATCTGTGCTGACCTCTTCTGTGGCAGTCAATCTATGCCTCACTTCAGCACTCGGTATAGAAGATACAATCCCACATAGGCTGTGGTTTGATCTGGGGAGTATTCAACTCTCCTTTGAGAGCGTAAAAGCAGTGTAACAAATTGAAAGGTGCCTCACCCTGACCTGCTCAGAACACAGCCTGGAAAAGGTTCAAAGGTTCGCTCGGTCTCCAGTCCCAACCACACTGACTCCCAAAGTTCTCCAGTCCCTGTCATGATAGTAAGGGATTCACTTGCCAGGGAATTGGATCATCCATCACTTTTCTCCCAGCTACATGAGGAGGGGAGGGAGACAGGGAGGGAAAGAGGTGGAGAGGGAGGGATACATATGCAGCTGCTAAGACCCTGGCAGATCTTTTCATGAGATGAATATCCAGTTTATGAGTTCCTTCATTGCATAGTCAGTACTGAATCCCACCTGCCTAGAATGAGGACAAATCTCTCATAGTGGCAGAGGCAGAATGGATTTGTAGAAGACAAAAATGAACTGTGAGGAGCTAGAAGTAAACCAAGGGTTTAAGAGACTTGATAGGACTTCAGAGGGGTGAACAGAGAAGAAAGGCATGAGAGAGGTCAGCAGAGATACAGAGGTTGTCTGTGGAGGCCTCAGAGCACATCAAGATATCTTCAGGTAAGAAAGGAGAGTTAATGAGCTCCCACATACTCCAGGGTCTTTGGTGAGCCATAAGTGGGAATGGAATCTCTATTTGCCTTCTACCAGCCTTCTACTGTATGAGACCCATTAGCCACCCTAATATAGCTAAAACAATAATCCTCCACGTCTTTTTTCCCCCTATATTGTCCAGTGTCTTCCCTTCTTGCATGAAGCCTCCTTTCCTTCTCCCTGAGGAGCTGCTCTGCTCTTCGCAGCCTTCTGGAGCTCTCCATGAGCCTGGAGCAAAAAAAGAGAGGCCAGGCCTGCATCTGACTTGGGAAAAGGATAAAGAGAAGATGTGGAGTTGAAGAAGGACACCCTTGGCAATCCTCGGTGTATGGGACTTGCTATTCTTAACATATTTGGGAAGGAGCAGCATTACAACCATAGGGAGATCTCTAATGTCACATTCTGTTGCAAGCATCTGACTTCAGCATTATGGGCCAAGGTTTTGGCACAGCTGTTTTATTACTCGATTCTTGCCCTGTTCTCAGAATTATATTACAATAGTTCAAGTAAGGCATGTTGTTCTTCTGGTCATAAAATGTCAGTTCTGACAACCATGAACACTTCCTTTATTCAAGAGATCTAAATATTAAAACACACACCACCCTACTACCCCATCACTCCAAAAAGAAAAAAAATTAAAAATCAATCACCTGTTTACCAGAAAACTGTAGCTGTTCTTGTAACATCAGATACTCCTCTCCATTCAGTCTTGTGATCTCCACTGAATACATTGTGGCCCAGTACAAATAGCCATTTACTGAATCCACTACTAGATCCTTCACTGGGAACACAACATGAGCTACAACATCCACATGGCCTCCCCGCAGTGATTTTCTGTATATCTAGGGACGAAAGAATTGCTTTTACTGTAACACCTAAATCATCAGCCATAATCAGCTGAGTATACATTAGTGACCTTTCCACAGCTGTTTATCAGAAGCCTATGTAAGCCTTAGGCTTTCAAAGCATAAACCACTCGCATTTAAAGGATAAAGATGAAGAATAGCACAAAATTATTGGTTAATTTTTGCCAGAAAGTAACAAAAGAAAAAAGCTGAAATAGCTTTTCTCCTTCGTTTTCCCAGTTTTGGCAGCCTTCTGTCTGACAGAGTTTCTCACCCACTTCACTATTCACAAGTGTAAATGAGGGTGCAAGGCAGTGTGAAATCTGGCCTCCTAGCTCCAGTTTTTAAAACAGCTTCTGAGTTTGCACGTACAAGAAATGAAAGGCATAATTTCACAGCACTGCATAAATTAGCACTACAATTTTGAAGTCAGATAATAATTCACATGTCAGTGTTCCTGATATGAGAGTGTACAAAGTGCAATTGTAATTATTTTTTAACTGCAGTGATCTGCAAAATATCACAGTACAGAGGTCAATCTCAAAAATATCTGTGTAAACAAATAGCGTCAAATTTGATTAAAATAAAGTCCATCCACTTCTTTGCTGAGATCAAACTGGCAGTCTCCATTTTCACTATCTTCTCTAATTTTTACCGTGTTGAACCCAACAAAACTGTTGATAGCATGTTTAATTTGCCTGGTTTGCACCTAGTGAATTCAGTATCCTACATCAGTGAATATTAAGGGACATTTTACCCCAAATTTCCATGTAACTCTGAAAAATCATAAAAGGAAAGAAAGGCCTCCTTGTTCTACACTGTACTAGTAAAGGTCTAAATGCATCTCTGGTTGCAAGGAGTAGAGATTATCTTCCTAAACACTGTCTTACATTCTTTATTGTTGACTTGAGAGAGGTTTTTTTCTTTGAAGAAGTACAACTATACCTACCGTATTTGCTTTGCCAGCCCAATAAAGGCATTGACCCAACCAATCAACTGCCAACATCCTTGCATTTCTGACGTCAGATACAAAAGTATTCTCACTGGTGCCCTTTCTTTTGTTCAATGACCAGGTCTGAACTTCTCCCACAGAATTAATCCAATAAAGAGTGTTATTATACCAATCAAGGTCTTGAAGAAAAAAAAAAGATATTAAGCATGTCACACACATTAATAAAAATATTTTTTAAGAATAAAAAGCAGCCAAACACTTCAGCTTTTTAAAAATCAATACAAAATCACAGTTAGGCTCAGCTAACGTGAAGATAGATGCTTCTTTATAGGAGTACAATGTATATATACAATAATTATATAGCCCTGATGACTATAAATGTATGACAAACATATATTGGGATGTTGGAGACAGAGCTACTTAGTTCAGAGAGTTGATTTTAGCTCTGCTGTAACTGTGATGATATCAGTAGGGTTTCAGTAAGGATTAATTTGACTCATAAAATAGAAGAAAGAGGATGAACACAAAGGCTTGGCTCAGTGAAGCTGCTACACTACACTGCGCTGCACTGCACTATGTTCAAGTCTAGACTGCTGCAATGAGAACATTTGTCTTTCAGGTCTGTTGATAAAATTTATGGAGAGATAATAAATGCCAGCAAGTCTGTAGCAGCAGCATGCCATTTGTTTACTATTTACCTGAAATGTTTCGTATATGAGAATAAAGGAGTTCTCCTGGCCCATAGCTATCCAGTCGCTGCTTCCAGAGACCTTCAGGCCCCACTGCCAACATAAATGGTTCTTCTTCAGCTGATAAAAAAAACTGCAGTTGTGCACACCAACAAGGAAATTATATATAGTATTTGTATTTCAATATCAGGAGTTCCTGTTTCTTGAAAGTTACAAAAGCACCCTTAAAACTCCCCCTGTCCTAAGGAATAATGGACAAAGAAGAAATACATGAAAGTACCATAATTTAAGAAACACGGAGATTCAGGGGAGGTTTAGTTCCAGAATAATAGGGCAATTTGGAATCCTATTAAATGCTTAAAAAACACTGTGTATTTGGACATGGCATTACCAAAGTCAGGCAAAACTCACCCTTAATCTCAAGAGCCAGTCCAGCACCTTAAGCTGAAAGATATTTTGCCCTCATACGTGAGGTATTATGGGTGAACTAGGTTTCAAACAACATTCCAAAGACCTACAAATCTCAGACATTTCACATAAATCCATTTCCCCTCATTTTCTATACCCAAACCAAGGATTTTCAGGATTTAGTGAGATTTTCCATGAAGTGTCATGAACCCCCAAGTGCACAAACCACTTCATCATAGAAAGTTATTTACAGAGCACAGGAAAGAAACCTTTCATACTGTTTCATTTGATAATGTATCAAATAAATTGTTTGAAAGTGTATTTGCATTAGAAAAATGTAGATAAGTATCAATAAAATATGCATAAATAATATTTAATACTATTATACTAGTTTAAGAATTTTACTATTTTAACTAAAAGCAAACTTACTTATCTGTAGCAGGCACACTCATCTAGAATTCCTTAATGTTTCTAAGACAAACCTTTTTGTGCCCCTTATTTTGCAGTCTTTGCCCAAAGTCTGTGCTATACCATGGGGAAATCTGTGTATACAACTTGTTCTTCATTTTTCCCGTGTGACAAAACAACTCTCACCTTCTTCTAAAGTTGTGCCTCTAAGTGACTCTGACCATGGCCCTGCGCCAGCAGGAGACACAGCTCTAACTGACACTTCATAGACTGTGAAGCTGGCCAGATCCTTCACTGTAAGCCTCGTGTTGCTAATGTTTGAGACAGCCCATTCCTCCCCAAATGGGTACTGAGATGACACTTTCACATCATAGGTCCAGTCCTGCCAAGCAGATAAACCTATGAAAAGGAAATAATTATGTTACTACAGAGTAGATGGCTGTGACAGATGATATGCATTCTTTGAGAAAACTGTACATTGGAGACTCCATTCAAAAAAGCTAGCATCAGGGGAACTAGGAAAGGGACAAATTAAAAATTTACACTCTTCATCTCTGGGACCGACCAAGAGTACTGGTTCATTGCCCCATGAAGAATGCAGTTGGAAGAACCAAAATTTTCCCCAACCAGGTAATGTTCTGCTGTTCAAAACCAGGTGCACAGAAGATAGAAACCATGGCATAGTCACTGATCAAAAGTCATTACATCTCTGGAATGCATTTTCTGTGTGATATTAGGAACCAACATTACTTCTACTCCATACCCTACTTGAGATCAAGCCTTGCATAAAATCTTTGTGGAGAACAAATGAGTTACCAACATAAACTTGTATTAATTCAGACAGATAACCTAGCTGTTTTACTGGCAAATCATGGCTTACATTTTTCAAACTGAGGTAATTTCTTCAACTTCTAGAATCTGCTATTGAAGTCACTAAAGTACAAATCAAGAAAAGGGAATCCAGAAAGTTACTCCTCTAGAAAGAACATGAGTGAACTTTCTGAGAGAAACAATTGAACTTACTGGTTCCAATATTATGTATAGGTGGTCTCCAGCTGATCACAGCTTGGTCTGATCCAAATAGCGCCGTGACCAGACGAGGAGTAGTTGGTAAAGGAAAAGGCTGAGCTGATGCCCCATAGAAAATCAAGTTGCCAAAGCCAAGGTACTCTGGATATATCAAATTGCAATCCACAATATACTCATTGAAGCTGGAACTTCCCACTGGAGAGACTTCCTCATGGAAAACTGCCAAGCCGTCTGTGATTGTAAATGTGTTATCCTCATAAACAAAGCTCTCCACGTCATTAAATGGCACGTGTGATCGCAGCATGTGAAATTCTGAACCATCAAGAAAACCTGACACAAAGGCCTGTTCTGTTTTATTGAAGAAAATGAGTCTCTTTGACTGGAAGTTGATCATGAAGGCTTGCAGAGCACTGGATCTCACCACTGGTGAAGCTGTGGAGGCAGTGCCGGGAGAGAGTGGAAGGTTTGCTCTGTATATGCCATCCTCCAGAAGACAGAAAATATAACTGGCCATGGAACAAAATAAAACCAAATAACTACAGTGCAAGGACTCTGTAGATAACCCATAAAAATTTCAACAGCTCGGAGATGTGCCTGTCTTAATGAACAATAGGAAAATGGTTTTGTCACTATTAATATGTATATTCTAGGAGAAGTAAGCACATCAATCTCCACTTTCTGAGAATTTGGATAGCAGATTATTGGAGGATATTGCTCCGTAATACCTCAACTGTTAAGCATGAACAATTAAAATGCATAGAGCTGCATAAACAAAAAAGCATGAAATTTCTGAAACCAAATTTTCTGTACTGGAAATTCTTTATCTCCTCTGCTAACACCCTAAGGAAGAAAATGCAGAAAACAACACTGCCTGGCACCACTCTCATTCCGTTTGTTTTGTAGTTTGTTATTTGTTACCAATTGCACTTCTGTTTTTCTAACACAAGTGTTTGAAACAGGAACCTAGATAACTAATGAAGTGGAGAAATTTAGAGAGGAGCTTTATAGCACCTTTGACACCAAGTGCTCAAAGGAGGGCACTTACCCATTATAGGGATCAGCTATAACCTTTCTAGGTGATGTCACATAAAGAGGAGTGATGTCTTCAGCTACCGTGCAGTTCTCTAAATGGCAGACATATATCTGGCGAATGAGAAGGAAAACTGGTGATGCATTCATAAGGCATTAGCTAATGAGCAAACACACTGACCCAAGTTTCCTTCAGGGGAACCAGACAATGAAACACTTCTCTCACAATCCTAGGTCCTTCTGGGTTCCTGAGTTGTCAGTCAGCCAAGTATAATACTCGTACATAAGTACAAATGCAACCATGACAGCTTACCCTGAAAGAGCTGTCTGTCAGTCACCTTCTCCTCCTACCCCTAAGATGGAGAAAAAAAGCCCATTTTGGAGGGTATAAATAAATTGTACTTTTAAAATTATCTGGCAGGAAAAGGAAGAGCTTTTCTGATTCTGGAAGCAATACCTTGGGAGTCAGAAATCTCTGCCATCAGTCTGTTTATTTACAGCTCATTTGTATCTTTTTATCACTACTGCTTTTCCTGCTTTCTGTTCCCAAAGCAGTTAGCAAAAGTTAGACATGACAAGAGGATTAAAAGAAAAAAAAATAGAATTGTCCCATTAAGCATTTGGGGCAAGTTTCTTCTCCTTTGTACACAAGAGGATTACATAAGTACATACAAAATCTGACCATTAGTGTAATTGATGGTTTATGAGTAGGAAATCAAGTGCAGGAATGCCATCTTCATTTTTACTTCAAATTGAAGCAGTTGTAATCTGAACTGTCATCACTGTATGAAACACTTTCCCTGTTAAACGTATTTGTCAATTATGGGGGGCACGATGATGACTTATTAGTTGTCTGACTACCTTCCTGAGATAGAGTAGGAACTGAACAGACTAGTTGGGGAATCAAGTAAGAGAAAAAAAAGTGCTTATACTGAGTATGAGGAGTGTAAAGTCAGTCTCAAAAACAAAGCCATCAAAAGCGAAACAGTTATGTCCTAAGGAGAAAAATAAGAAAAGAAGTTAGAGTCTCATGTAGGGTGTTTACTTTAAATATGACCTAGTAGTCAAGCCTTTCTTCTTTTTTAAATTATGAAATATATGAACATTATTAAAATTAAAAATATATTTCTACAATTACATTTTGTGCACACATCTCTCTATGTAAATCATATTTTCTCATGTAAAATCAATCACAGTAATGGTTCAAATTAAATAAGAAATTAATTAAGCTCTACAGCATTACCTTTTCATTCATGACAAAGTATATTCTATGGTAAAGCCAGTCTACTGAGATGGACATAATATTCCCCCAGCCAGCATAAAAGAGTCTTAGGTCAGATACATCAGACATATTTGCAACTCCTTTCACCCAGATGGAATTCCCCTCAGAAAAGTACACAACTTGTTGATAAATATTCACAGAAATTCCTAAAAATAGAAACATACATGCACACAGTTTATATAAGAAATAAGTTCTGGTTTTTCAGTTATTTTTTCTACTTGCCTTAAAAATACATATTTTTCAATCTGCAACCCATCATAATAGGAGTAAAGTAAACTGGTTTTTCTCTTCCATTTCTAGGCTTCTTTAAGGTAATAAGGAAACTTTCCCATTTGCTTTGTGACATTATTACAGAGAATTGCCCTTCAGACAAAGACAGCATATGTAATATGCAAACCAACACTGATTGCCCCTATACAGGGCAAACAGATGCCATTTGCATCTCCTCACAAACTACTATTCACTCTAAAATTCAAGCTTGACATCATCTGTGCCACCCTGCACTGTCAAAGGTTATTTAGTCAGGGGCAACATTCTTTCTCTGGAGTCTTTGTGGTTCTGTGAAATTTGATAGATAAACTCAGATTTCCACACTGTCACCGAAGAGCAATGTAGATAAGAAACTTCAGAGTTGTGAGTAATTTGAGATAACATAGTCATCTGGTGACTTTGACTACTAAATCCCTCATTAGTATGCTAACACACCAGCATACTGTTCAGCCAGTATCTTTTAATGCTTGGTATTATTTTATTCTGAAGTTTGAACCCCTTTGCTTCCCCATATTCATATTGAGAAAATATAGACATTAATCTTAGGAAAACATGGATTCATGTTATCTCAATTTATATATCTGCAATGTAAAAGTCTAGCTGCCTAAATACAGTGAAGAAAAAGTTGCATTGGGGAGAACAATCTGTCTTTTCCCAGTCCTTGTCACTTCAGACAGGTCAAATCATATCCTGAAAGTTCCTATTTTCCCTGATTCACTGTAAAAGGCTAGATACTGTCTCAGGCTATGTGAGGTTTATTCTGTCCTTGGTGAACACAGAGGTCTTAGTCACAGTGGACAGAAAAAGGTCCAATCTGATTTTACCTGTAATGTGGTGGTGTATAATATCATTTGGCAGGCACTGAGCAGCTTCAAGGACATCTCCTGTGTATCTCTTCCTTAAAGACTCTTTTCTGGATAGGAAGAGCCATGCTGCTTTTTCCTTAACTAACAAATAGTGAAAATCAGAATTTAGATGACCACAGCTCAGAAAGTAATGTTGCTAGCTCAGATACATAATTAATAGGCATGCACATACACATATACACTTATGTACACATATAAATATATTCTTACACTGGAATGGCAGAGTAAAACCTAGACTCTGAGTGTTGAAAGTGTGCAGAGTTATTGCACAGTGCCTTCTGGCTCCTCACACAGGGTGAGAACACACCTCATGAATTGCACACAATCCTTTTCTGCAACAATAGTGAGTCCCTATTGAGGGAAAGTAGGCTGGAGCAAATGAAGCCCCATCGACTGGTGAGGAAATGAAGGCACTAAGACATCCATGTGACTACAAGATCCAGCAGAAGTGAGATATCTAACCCCCCTGGGCCTCTTTGAATGCCACAATCAAATTAGGATATTATCCCACAGAGCTGGGGAAGAGCAAGGCAGGTATGTTAATTTCATGTGTTCATCATGCTGAACGGTTCATGAAACAAGTAACTTTCACGGATAAAGATAATAATGGGATAATATGATTTCCTTCAAAGGTGATAAACTTAATAATTTTTTTCTAATAATGTCACAGAACTTAATGTCAAGAAGGAGACATTTGGTCACATAAGCTGACTTCACGCTTATAAAGGCTCAACTAAGTTATATGAAAACCTCAGCAGCAAATCCGTACCTTCTGTCTAGGTTGTGCATAACTGAGGGAAGGACAGCTTTCTGAATCTCATATCCTTGAAAATCTATCACACCCCCTGCTAAATTGATTCACAAGGTAGCTACCCTCTTTCTAAAAGAAGTATATTATTTTGAGTATGAAATTGGCTAATTTCCATTGCCAAACAATCCTTCCTTTCTTTTCCCTCCCTCCGGTTTAAGCATCTCTCTACTATCAGATCTCATTTCCTTATATGTATATCACAAAACTGTGATCAAATGCTGTCTTAATTTATTCCCAGATAATCTGCATAGATTGAGCTGCCTGTATTTCTCACATGATGTACACACCATAATTTTGATAACGATGCCTTCAGAGCAGAGAGGAGAGGCTAATATTAGGTCCTTATCTCTTTTCAACTAACATTTCTTGCAATCTAGATCAGCAATCAAAAATTTTCCCTTACTCTTCTCAGGGCTCAGATCTACACAGCTCAGTACCTGATGCTGTTACACCATATTTGAACATGATACTGAAGAAGGGTTCCTCCTATGCCTATGCAACTCGGGCAAACAACTGAAATTTCATGTGGTGACTAGTAAGGGGATAGGGGGTGGCTTCCCACTCCCATACAGCGGGGTTTCTTTGAGGAAAGGGTTGTTTATTTGTTTTCTATATTAAATTAATTGCTTGGTAATTGTATTGACATAATGAGCATGGTTTGGATTTTTCACAAATGACACAAACACTTATGGCTCAGAGTCAGCCAACACTAGAACAAACCTCCCTGGAGTCACCATAGACATATCAGAGTCTCTGAGCTATTACAAAAAAACCCCAAAGGTCATATTTTAAAAACACTAGAGAAATATATTCAATTTCTCTAACCAATAACAGAAGAACTGGTGATTCAGAGACAGTCTTAAGGTGTTTTCATAGAGTTGAAGCATTTCCATGTGTTTGACAATTGAATTTCTTCAGGAGGAGGGGAGTGTGTTTTGTTTTCTTTTCTTTCCTAATGAAACGTCTGGTACCATTGTTTTAATTCTTACTCATGCTCTATCTCAATGTCTACCTTTGTCCAGCAACTGGCTAACATTTCTGCAATTCTTTGAGTGATACCTACAGTATCATTACTTTCAATATTTATTACTTAATATAGTAAAATAAATACCCTCATGAAAGAGCAACAAAAAAAATGATACAATCTCACATATTTGGCTTGAGATAACTGAGAAGTGTTTACTAAAGAGTTTTGTGTTAAGTATTTAATATCATTAGAAGAAATACATTTGTTTGCCAGCTGTTAAAATCTTACCTAGAAAATAGAATCATGTTTTTTAAGTCACTGCCTAAGAACACAGAGGTATTTTCATCTGTAATGCAGCTCAGGCCAAATCTGTTTGGGCTGCCAGCTTCACTGGTTGTTACTACGCTGTGTAGCCTAGTAATGTCTACAGCTAAAGAATAGGACTCTGTCTGAAATGCTGTTGACTCCTCAGTGTACAACTCCTTGTAGTCTCTTCTCCCAAATACACAGCAGGCCAATAAATGAGTTTTTAATCCATGAACAGACAGTAATAAGGACTCTTGTACCTTTGGATGCTGGGGTTGTGATATTGGCTTCAGCAGGGGGTCCAACACCAAACTCATTAACTGCCACAACACTGAACCTATGGTAGATCGAAAAGACGAGTTTTGGTTTGCAGGTTTCTTTTGAAAGATTGCCTCAGAAATATTTTATCAAGCAGGGAAGCTGCTACAGAAGTGCTTGACTTTCATAAAATGCCCATTTAAATATAATAACCAGGGAAATTTATAATACAAACATAACCAGCCAAAATCTGGATTGCCCAAAGGTAGAACAACAACAGAATATTCTAAATTTAAATTCAAAATAAGTTCTCGTATTCAAAAGGTCTACTCAATTTCATTTCAAAGGAAGATCTGTAGTTACCTGTGCAATCAGAATGCATAAAAATGAAGGAATTTTTCCAGATGCTTAAAGGACTAGAGAGGACTACTTTTTCATTCCCTGAATGTATTAAAAGCATGTCACACAAGCTTAAAAAATTAAAAACAGCAGCTAAGAAAATGCAGCCTTCTGGCCCTATCTCAAGCTGCTTTTCCTTCCTCCCCATCTGACTTTCACAAGACCAGCCAACTTACCTGAGATAACTGTGTTACCTCAAGAAATGTACCCTTGCTTTTGGCAAGAACATGACTAAATAGCATAATTGTGCAGAAGTGGTATTAAGGCATACTCTGTGCTATCTGGGAAAGAAGTGTGACAATACAATTGGCAACATTGGTTAACCTATTTTTATACCTGTAAGTGGTGTTTGGGAAGGTGGAGTAGAACTGAAAGTTATGCCCCCTTGAGGCTCTCAGCAATTCGCTATTTTTACTGGTCAGGAGCAAGTTATATCCAATAATCAATCCATTTGGAAAAAGTGGTGGAGACCAACTAACTTCGACAGTGTTTGGACTTGAACTCTGAATATCTGTAATGACAGGAGCTGTCGCTGGAACTGCAAGAGACAAATATCAAAGACTCTGGTATGACATTTAAGACATCAGTGGTTTTCCTTTTTCTTAAGTAGATTTTTAGGTTTCTCACCTCTGAATTCATTTATGCACCAATAAATATTACCAGGGACGGCATAAAATTTGAGCAACTGTTAACTTTTTTAATGTCCAGGAAAATAGATGTTTGTTTCAGTCAAAAATTTAACACAGCATAATTATGCACAGAAGCATCCAGTGTCCCCTCACAGTTTTGGCCATATAATTTCTATACTTGGTTTTAAAACTAAAAGCAAGAAGGAGCCCTAAATCTTCTACTTCAAAAAAAAAAAAAATAACCTGTAGTATCTTAGCTTGGTCTTCTGCAGATACGCAATAATCAATATACAGCATGCACATTGTTCTGAAGATTACACACCAACGTTTTCTGTAAAAGACACACCAATGAAACCTAAATGTTTCTGTTAAGGTCTTGACAGATGCAATTCAGAGAGCAATTCATTACCTCCAAAAGCACGTGTCCGGTAACTGGGACTAGGTGGAGAATGGAGCTGCAGCTGAGATGTAATGATCCAAACTACTCGAAACACATATTCTGTGAAGGGTTGAAGGTCTTTGACTGTATATGATGATTCAGATACTACCTAGATTAATGCACAGAAAAATCTGGGTTTTTTCCTTCCTCCATCTGCAGCTACTATGTAGGATACTAATAGGCCAAAAGAGGTCCCATACAACATATTTCAGGATAAAAAAAATGCAGCATCCTAAGTTTTAATGAGAGGAAATTCTGAGAGCTATTTTCAGCATAGACTTTGATTTTCCAATTTTTCAGAACTTTTTCTCTTCTTTTTTCAGAATGAGGTAACAAATCTAAAAAATGAGTAGATGGATGGAAGGATGGATTCAATATAATAGTAAATTTTAAGAAGAAAGTAAACAAAAAAGCTAAATAATAATGTATTATGAGTAATGTATTTTAAACTGTTGATGCATATACTACAGTTTAAAAATCCAAAGGCTCTTAGTTGCACTGAAATATTTATTGTCTGAAGTAATTGTTCACTATTATTTCATCAATGATTCATTCAGAAGAACTTCCTTCTTAGCAAATTATCTTCACCTTTCTCATGCTCTGTAAATTGGTCCAATAGAGGTGATGGCAAGATAACAAGTGTATAGTTGACGCAAAAGAGCGTAATACGAGAATAACCATACTGAATCAGAACAGAGGTGGTTCTAGTCAAGTATTTGCTTTGACAAGAGCCTAAAAAATTTCCCCAGGGACAGGTATTAAAAAAAAAAAAAAGAGAAAGCCGTATTTCTCTTGAATAGTTTCAGTTGTGACATTTCATAAGCATGGCTCAATGTGAAACAATGGGAATGTTTGCATCTAGTAGAATTCCATTTTTTCTTCCACTAATTTTTCGAGTAACTTTTCAAACCTTATTTAATAATTTTAGCAACTTTAATATTCAGGAGTTTAATTTAACATCCACATGTGCTAGGAAGCAGCTGATCATTTTAACTACACATTTTGTGAGTCTATAGCTTCATTTGCTAGTTTTGAACCTGCAGCCTGCTAGTTTCAAGATTTCTGTGTAGTAGGAAATGGGAAATAATTGACCACTTCTCCATGCTACCCATGATTTTGTAAACAAAAAAAAGGCCTATTTCCTTGCTAAGTAAAGGGAAGTGTCCTTCTTTACCTCTGTGTACGTCCAGTCCCCAGGGAGCTGATTGAACTTCCACTGGATAATATATTTCACCACAGAGATATTAGCTGGCTTCCACCCTAATGTAACACTGTAGCTTCCAATGGCAGATGCAAATGGTGCTCTAGGTTTGCTTAAGTAGTCTGAGGGGAAAATACAATATAACAGCAAGTAAAAAAATCTTTCGTTGTAATCTCTGTGCCTCAAAAGTAAAAGCCTACTA
>VXBA01000803.1:62654-169691 GCA_013399895.1 Serilophus lunatus | reverse complement strand
CCCCCCCTGAAAGTTGTGAAACCAACAAAAACACACAAAAGAATATATTGTAATGATGCTGAATAAATCTTGACATTTTAAAGACGGTTTGATAAGCAAGCCTGGAATGGGCCAAGTTCAACAAAAGCAAATATGGCTACAACTCCACACTTGTGTAAATGCACTTTTAGTTATAGGTACTTAATAAAATTTTGCTGAATAGAAACCCAGAGAAGGTGTGGGAGATTTTTGAAGAGATTTTCAAGGAGACTATTTTGTTAGCACTATATCAGCCCAAAATATGATCTTAAATAATTGAGACTGGATTCAAAAATCTTATGTCCATGAAAGGGAGGGAAAAAGCGTTTTACTCTCAGGCAAACTTCAGCATAATTATTAAAAGAAAAAAGAAGAGTGGTAATTTTCTGAGTAACAAAAATATTCAAGACATTCCTATTTTTTAAAGAAATCCAGATCATAGAACAAGACTATAATCTTAAAACTGAATTTATCAGACTTACTTTGTGCTTCAGCTCCATACGCATCCTCTGCACAGCTACAGCCAAATTTACAGGAAACTGTCTGTGTAAAGTACAGAACTCACTGGTTAGTTTTGTGTAAAACAAAACTTCCTTCCAGAATCATGCAGACACATTTTAAATACATACAAATTCTGTGGACATTTTGCATATATAGGAACCCTGTGGAAATAATTATATTCATTCTAAAAACCAGCAGGACCATAAACTTACTCCAGTGATTTTCCTGAGAGCCTTTTCATCAATTCCGTGGGCACTGAATTACGGATTACCTCCTTACACACTGTACCTTTGTGGAAAGCGTGAATATGGGGCTACATTAAAGTTGGAAACAGACTTCAGTGATAAACGTGGAGTTAAGAAGACCGGGTTTTTGACTTGTGAATGATATATTCCACATGCTGGATTTCACCCCTTCTCGCTTCAAGTATTCTCTATGAATGAGGCACATTCTTATAGATATACTTCAAGTGAATTTTCAAAAAAGCTGAAAGTAGCAATTTGTGAGAGCAGTCATGCCTAATTCACATTTCCTTTTCAGTAGTTACTCCTTCTGGTACAGTTGTGTCTACAAGGTGCAAACATAACAAATATCCCAGGGCAGTAAGCTCCACAGTCACATCCTAAGGACAGAAAATTCACGAGCCTTCAGTTTAGGTAGGGAACATAGATATCGTGTTACTCTGTTTTATAGGTAGAGAATTTAAGAACAGGTGAAAATATGTTCCAAGTGGGTCTCAGTAGCTTTAAAATTACATGCAAGGCTGAGCCACCTGGAAATTCAAACCTTTTGAGAAGTGGAGGTTTGAGCTTTTCTAGATAAGCATTTCATTTGGGCTTATTTTATTCTGCAAGTTCACACAGCTTATTGCTTCATACAGCAGTCATCTTTCAATTGATAATTAATCTTTAAATCATTAAGAAGCAATTCATTATGGAAAGAAAGGAAATTATTTTAACTGCTTTTCCTATGGTTTGAGGATACACACTTCTGGCATCCTCTGGAAACTGATGTTATTTCATATAACACAGTTATATGAAAGATTTGAAAGATTTTATTTGAAAGATTTCTGAGCAGTATATTCCCATATACTTTATCTCACATATAGACATTCAGTACTGAGTGCAAGCATTTAAAAAATTTTATGCCATGTTTTTTCATTCAGAGAAACAAAATTCTTCCAAGTGAATTATCATGACTGTTAGCAGGCAAAGATCCAGGCAGGTATTAGCAGACAACAGTTATCAACTGTACACTGGAGCTTTCATTTACAACCAATATTTGTTTAGTTTGTAGAGGCCAGTGTCCCCAGATTACATACTGATTCATGGTGTCTTCTGTTTAACACAGATATTTCTGAACACTTTTTGTTTGTTTGTTTTGCTATTCCTTCTTCCTCTGATTTTTGATCTTTCAGATCAGATTTCAGATCTTCTTCTGAACCTGAACCACAAACCAAATTTTTCCTTGAGGTAAGAGGATGGCTAAAACTCCTAGTTTTAGAAATGATAATGGAAATTTGCCATCTGCTCCACCTGAAAACAATAAATCCTCACATATTTTCCACCCATTAGAAATGTCATTGTAACAGCCAGAGTCTATTGTTCTTTCTTGTGAATATTCCCACCAAATTCAGTGGCACTCCCTCTTTTACTCCCCCACTTCTTGCTCCACAGACTGCAATGACCTGGTCCTCTTCCTGCACAGACATAATGCATGCCTGACCAGGTGAGTAAACAAGCCATTCAATGGATTCAGTGGAAACATAATCCCAAAAAAGCCCTTACAGAGTCAATGAATTCAACTGGCATATTGCATGACCAGATAAGCAAAGCAAAAGACCAACTCAAAACCAAAACCAACAAAACCTCTGCACTGATTTTGTGTTTTCATAAAAGTAAAACTTACTTGTTTACTTCTTGGACTGTTCCTAAACTCCAAAATCACCATTTAGTGCATTGGTAAAACTTTTTTATGCAATTTGAAAGATTAAAAAGCACTTAAAAAATGAAAAATAATCCTTTCAATCAAATTTCCAGGATACCACTGGGTTTGTGTTCTATTTGGGTCTCTCAACAACTCCTCCATCACCTGCTTGAAGTGTGTTGTTCTCAGCTGAGAACAACCTTCATCCTGAGGTCTCAAAAGTGATGAACACAATCCTGCAAGCATATCATCCTCATCCAATCCCATCCTACACTTTATGTTCATGATAAAAGTGTCCAAGAAAGGCACTGTCTCTTTACTTTGTTGACCAACTTGTATTTTGTCTTCTAGATCCTGCTCCTTGTTTCCAATTCTTGCCAAGCTGACATCATATCAGCCTGAACAAGTGCCTCTCTGCATAATCTTTGATGGCATTAATGAAAAACTGGATGAATAAGACACTTGTGAGAGCCTAGAACATAGTTTAAATAGGTCTGTACTCAGTTTCGTAATGCTGAAATTAGTCGTCTTTCTTTACAACAATATGCTTTGCCACACAGCATTTTTTAATACAAACATGTCCTTAGACACCACGCTGAAAAGGAAGTATTCAGGTACTTAACTCATTCTTCAGCTTTAGGGAGTACAAAACAATTAGACCTGAACTTCAAAGTTTGTGTATCTACATTGCATTTTTTTAGCACTATGTGGACATAGTAATCACTGAAATTGTGGGGGTTTTTTATATTGCTCTGATGGTATTTAACTTACCTCACATTCTCTGGTGTACGTCTCATTCTGTCAAAAAACAAATTAATAAAATATGGGATTAGCATAAATATAATCGCAGAGTATTTCAAAGAGATAATACCCATTTATTAGCAGTTTCTTACATTAAAAGTACACTACAAAATCTTATCACTGGCAAATAATGAAAGAAGAAAAACTCGTACTTGAAAAAACAGAGAGTCAACATTATAATGATGTGAAGGATGAATGAGATCTAGATGTTCAAGAGATCCGGAAAAAACAGAGCAGTTTATGAACTATCATGGCAGTTGTCCCAGGCCAGTGCTAGTTTTCATCCATCTGGTTTGGTAGAAACAGGAAATCAATCTACTGAAGAACATGTGCTTTATTCACATCTACATGCAACTCTGAGACAGTCCCCAGCAGAGTAAAATACTGAAAAGCACTAATTCCTTTTCACTGTCTGAAAACCTGAGCGAGTGGTTGAGCTTAATGAACTGTAAAATGCCCACATATTTTGACTAGCACAATGAAAACTTTTGATATTCCAGGAAATTTTCATAGCAAGAATTAGTAACTTTCCAAAAGGGCATTTATAAATTACTTGAGAGAAAATATGGACATCGCATCTTTTCACAGAAACATTGCTCTGATTAGATTTTGAACGTCTGCCACTGGACTTGATGGACTGAAGACATCCATAGAGCCAAGGCTGAGACAGTACTCACACATTTCAGTGGACAATTGATTTGCACTGTTGCATTCCAAAACTGACATCCCTGTGTGCACTGCAAAGACAGAGGGAAGATTTAAACATTACTTTGAGAGCATATTTTTAAAGAGAAGGGATACTCCACCACTAATGGTGAGGATATTCATTACATTCCCAACTGCGGTACAACATTCTGCATGACCAGGCCACTCATTTTCTTTGTTCCCTGGTTCTTTAGCAATAAAATAGATATTTATATACTTAGACTCTGTAAAAAAGATAGTAAATATACCAAACATTATAGGTACTCAGATCTTACAGTAAGGGAGTTACATCATAAAGTGCCCTTCTCAATATAAAATATTGTATAAAATACAACACAAAAGAAAAAATCATTCTTAGAGATTGGTTTGTGAAAAATAAGGGAGGTTTCTCAGCTTTATATAGGCCTTGGGAACGAACTGATGTACAGCTCCAGGGGCAGAAGGAGGCCAGGCCAAGAGAGTCCACATTCAGTGTTGCTCTGGGAATGAGTTTACTCAGCTAACTATGACGTGTCTGGCCAGTGCTCCCACCCTCCCAGCTTTATTTTAACACTTATTCTCTGTGGAGAAGTAACAGATATGCAGCACAGCTAAACATAGTGAAAAGCTGTTCAACACAAGCCTCACATCTCTGCTTTCCAATAGGTGAGGCATTGGCTTTAAAACCGTGAGTTTTCAAAGATGCAAATGTATTCTGTGTCTCTGTTTTGATGTTGACGCTTTCTTGTTTATGCTGTCCCATCCACTTCTTAATGATCATGAAAGTTTTTCTTTTTAAAGAGAAGCTGGAACAACTTTAGAAGCAGAAGACACTAATATTGAGTACTGCAAAGCCTCATGAAAAAAATAGGTAACCTTTATAACACTGAGCAAAGACAACTGGAACCTAAGCAGGTGAGTCAACCTTGTTAGTTATTGTCCCAACAATGCGGACTTTTATGGTCCCAGCATCATAAATGACCCAGCCTCACTAGACACCAGGTGATGAGAGGCTCCTTCCCACTAGTCTCTGTGGAAAATATCGATGGCTAAATTCTCCAGCACTCTTCAAATAATATGCATAACCACTTGCTTGAATTGAATTTGAAATCTAAACTAAGAAAACATCAGACAAAGTCCTCCAAGAATGCTTCTATGGAAAGCTCATGTTAAGCTGAAGAGCCCCCATGATAGAAACAACCATTTGAATTCCTAGAGAACTCTAAATGTTCAATAACCATAAATTTCCTCCCATTGAATCACTGAGAAAACAAAATAAACTACTTAACTCTACAAAGGTAAATGATAAGACAGTCTTAGCGATTTGCATTTAGCAGGCAACACTAGTTTTGACTACTTGTCTCAAAAATCAGAAACTATGAAGTTGGTAGATCACAAATATGACCATGATGCTCAACAAAGATACACACCCTTTACACATTTTCTTTAAGCAAAAAAGATAGCCATGTCTCTAATAATGCGCCCAAATTTAACCACTCAACTTAGTGACTTCTGCTAGACAGGTAACTGTGCACATTTACAGTAAGTCTTTGACAATATGATCGTGCCCATTATATTCAAATAGCAGTAACATAAAATGTCGGTAAATAACTAAGTAAATCATTACTCACTGCTCTAGTGATGTCACTAACATTGCAAAGGTTATTAATTCCAGGTTCTCCTTCCTATAAGAGAAATATGTACATTGTTTGAAAGAGTACAAATATTTCCCAAAAATTGTTTGATTAATACATAGTAAAGTATTGATTTACTGTAAAACAAATTTTCTTTGACTGACATTTCCTCATCTGGAGAAATTTATTTTTGACACATCAGTATCTTCTCACTGGAGATTTAATTTCTTTGTTCATCAAACAAAGGTATTAGAGGAATCAGTTGGTGTTAATCAAATTATCTCAGGAAGGAATTTGGCCCTTATCTCCTGATTCTGGTTCACTGAGTCAATAACAAACGCTTCACAAATATTTTTGGCTTAAATTACAAAGCCAAATCACTTTGACACCTTGAGAGCAAAAAGACCTTCCTTGAAGCTAAATGCCTTTTGTCTGGCCACTTTTTGAAGGGTTTTGCACACCCATATGGTGACAACCACTACCCTTCCTCTCCTGCCGAAAGTGCTCTCCAGCTAACATGCTTGTTTTTTTGTCATAATTCGAAGTGTGCAAAACCAATCTGTCTGTGAAAGGCAAATAATTTGCCAATGTATGCAACAAACTTAGAGAAGCTGAATACTAGCTCTTAAGTTTTGACTTGAAAACAGGTAAGGGCAGCCTTAATAAAACAACTGTCAGGAAGAAATTTTCAGCACAACTGGGCATATTGTGACAATAGTGAGAACCAAAGTTGTCACAAAGTAAATTTGAACACAAGAAGTAGACTGGAGGAGTAAAATAAGATTTACACCTCTCAGACTCCAAAATTATATTTTCCTCATCCAAATCCCTTACACAATACATCCACTGAACATGAATGTGATTTTTCTGTCTTTCAAAGCTGAAAGGAAGAGCAACTTTTTTCTTACTCTAAATTAGTTTAAGCTTAAATCAGAGGATCCCTATAAAAGTTATCATTGCATGATAGGCTTCCATCAGGGAAGACAATTAACTCTTTCACTGATACAAGAGTTAGAAATAGTTTTAAAGGAACTGTCAGGCAAATATATGAAATAATATAGAGCAGTTGATAGTCCTCTGCAGCAGGTTTCCACAGTTAATTAGCACCAAAGCACAAAATGTCCTTTTTACAAAGCAAAGATCCACAGTCCTCTAAGCCACATCAACATTTCAGGCACAAAGAAGCAAGGAGGCAAGCCCTGAAGGTAGAATTATTGTCTGGATTTGAAAGGTTTTGCTACTCCTTGTCCAGCATTTGTAGAAGGAAAAATAATAAATTCCACATGACTATTCAAAGGAACATTAAGAAAGCATAAGACTAAGGATCTGACTACTAAATTCAACACTTAGAGAAATATCCACAATTTACCAGTTAATTTAAAAATTAAGCTGCAAACAGTTCAGTATAGTTGTGCAAGCCACACATTTCCAGAAAATTTCTTGTGATTTCACAGTTTCCCTACATTTATATAAAAAAAAGCCCTGGACTAGACAGAAACTAATAAGTGAAGTAAATAAACTGAAAGAAAAGAAGTTTATCTCACTCACCTTCCAGGGCCTTTAACATTCATAACAATTTCATTCAATCGAATTAATAGGATTTCTTCCTTGCCAAGTTACACAAATTCAAACATTAAACATTAGTTCTCAAACTCTGCTTTTACTAAGATACATTCTTCAAAATAATTTTGAAATAGCTGATATGTAGTATAAAGCGCTAACAACCATCTGTATTTCAAAGAATGAGGTAGTTTCTGAAAACTTACCAGGTTACTTGTACATAAGTTTTGACAATTCCTTGAGAAAGTACAGTACACTGAAGAAATCCATAGAGAGTAAAAAGCAGCAAGTCTGCTTAGCTGGAAAACCCTCAGGCAAGCGTCCCTCATAATTTAAACAATTTCAGCTGTCAATCTGATTCTTTCCTTGACTTGGCCATTCAAACTCCTTTTAGTCTAGGTGACAGAGACACAACTGTGAAATTTCTGCATGTCGAGTTATTAAAATATTTTTCAAATCGTTGTTTACACATTCCTTCCTTCAACAACTTCTGAGCTTCCTGGAGCACTTGTCTTGAACTTACGCAACACCTATTTTATAGTTTCTTATTAAACCATTGAAACAAAAGAGTTGACCAGTGAAAGCCAGTATATGTACTCACACAAATATCATTAACGTAGTGCACTGGTTTCAATCAGGTGCTCCAAGCAACACAGAAAAAGGGGAAGAGAGGAAAAAATGGCCTGTTGTTTATTTTTGCTATGATTAAGCTACTTCCAAATATTTTCAAATGGATGCAAACAATAAAATTTGCTTGTGATGATGAATAACCTTGTTAGAACACCATTGGTCGTAACAGTCATGACAAAAATTTTAATTAATTCTCTGTTTTAATGGCTGTTTCAAAATGTTCCATTTCTGTGCCAAAAAAACCCCCCAAAACATACCCCTGTCTAGCTTCTGGTGCAATTTAGATACAAACAAAATAAGCAGAACCAATCTGCTGGGGGCTCTCTAAGAGTGTGGACGCAGTTGTACTAGTAAGTTTGTAGCCATATCATGGAAAAAAATTAAAGCTGATAGATAAATCGTGTATCTGATTTAAAGAGTGGTGAAGATTCTTACATAAAGTTGGAGACTCACTTTAAAGAGAACATTGGAAATTCAAGCTTAAAACATATCCAGGTCCTGGTCTGTGGCACATCTGTGCTATACCAGCAGTGCTACCCCACAGTCATTCTGCAGCTGAAAATTGATCTGGATTACATATACATATACATATATATATACATATACATATACATGAACAAATTCTATGTGATTTTATGTTTGTGTGTTACTCATTGTAAATCAATTTTGCTATTTTATATATAATACAGTATTTTGACAATGAGTCGAAGCTGGCGTATCCTGTCATTGCTGCTTACAAGAGAGTACCTGCTTTTCCACCTTATCTTTCCAAGCCCCATTCACTTGCCAAGCAAATCTTTCTGCAGTCATGTAATAAAACAGGCCGAGAATCTGGTTAACACTAACCCAGTTATTACAGAGGTGAATTGGTTTTCATTAACTTGGTGCTGTTTTCTCCACTTCAAGCTCTAGAGCAATCCCCTGTGTTGCTCTGTCCATGTAATGAAAGGAGTAAAAGCACCAAGGCAGGAGGAAAGGCTAAACCAGGCTGGAGACAGCCAGTGAATATTGCAAAGCATACAGCTCAAAGATGATCAGAGGAACGAAAGGCTTTTTGGAGCAGTTTACTTCCTTTTCTTCCAGTTGTTTTGGGAAGCATTTGGAGGTTTCCTTATGCATCCTCTAAGTCTCCTCAGCACTACTCAAGGGAACTCCTAGATGAGAGTAAGACTTACCTAGGGTGAGCTTAGCTTTCAGCTAAGGGCTTTCAGCTACACAGGTGAGGGGGAATTACTGCTCCATTTTCTTGTCACTTCTCCACTCCAGAAGGATGCTGCCCCCACTCTAGCTCACAAGCAAAGCTGTTCAAGAGGGAACTCCTTAGCTCCAGCCAAAATAAGCCACTTTAGTCTGACTGCTTAAACAGTAGCTCTCTGCTAATCCAGCTCATCTTGGCTGAACAAGCTCATCACTGCTCACACAAACAGCAAAACTGAAGAGGAAAATGGTGGCAGGCAGATGTAGGATGCAATTTCTTCCTGGGAAAAAAGCACTTTGTACTTTGGATAATTAGGACAATTAGGACCCCTAGGATTTCATCTCTAGGACTAGTAGGTCTATACCAGTAAATTAAGTGTATCCACACCCATGACCTTGCAAGTGGCATAGGATAACCCACACCCACACTTCAAAAATCACTCATACTCCAAGAGAGGATAACTGCAACTGAATACCCATGGGCAATGGCTCCTAGCTTTTACTATATCCTAAACTGTTTCTGGATATTATTTGGGCTAGTGCTGATGTGAATCAAAATTAGACAGAGTTCAACAGTTGATCTATGTGGTCACTCGGGATTAAGAATGCTGGCTGGCATGAATTTAAATTATTATCTTAGATGTAGCACAGGTAAAAAATATGTCTAAGTTCAAAATTTTTTAAAAACACCTTTTAGTTCCATGAATTAGTCAAGACTTTTTTGTTTGGTTGGTTTGGACATATTATGAACTAATTGATTGTTAGGATGTCTCGGGTCTTTTTTTGCTATGTATGGGGAGGAACAGTGGCAGGTGAGAAACATAAACTCATAGAATCATTATAGTTGGAAAAGACTTCCAAGATCATCAAGTCCAACCTTTGACTGAACACCACTATGTCAACTAAACCGTAGCACTAAGTGCCACATTCAATGATTTCTTAAACAATTCCAGGGATGTTGACTCCACCAGGTTAAGAATATGGTGAGGAATGTAATCAAGGTGCTACTTAAATTCTGAAGAAAAAGTCTGCAGCACATAAAAATGTTGGCATTTGACTTTCAGGACAAGGAAATCTGGTTACTATGAAACACACATAACTAACCCTTTATGACTGGAAAGCTTGGCTATTACTGATGTTGATTGTTCTTGTTAGTGAGCATTTGCACACTCATATATGGATAGTATGTGCATACCTTGCACAAATGGGTTCTAACCATTACAGATAGTTAACAAAATAAAAACACTAAAGACACTATTCAAATGAACAACTAGTCGAACGATGCAGAAATTTTTCTTAGACTTCCAACACTGTTTTCCACCAGGTGTCACTGTAACATCCCATAAACCGCGACTTTCCAAGGAGAAAAGAAAAAAAAAAAAAAAAAGCACTGAAATATCTCCTTTCTTTTTTATGTTCCTTTGAACACATTGATAGAATGGATACTAACAGTCACCCGAGTCTTTGGATTTTTCACCTAAATTTCGGGAATTCTTCATGAATAGAGTACTTGTGGGCTTTAGAAGCCAATCTTTTAAAGAAAGGTTTGCAGAATCTGTAAATAATGGCGCATTAAGCGTAATTTTTAAGTGCATCCCTACCATAAAACTGCATCCTGAATAAGGGGTCCAAATTTTGTGAGATATCATTAATAAACTTTGTCCTTGCATTATAGATCTGCTTACAGAACACCATTTCCTTCATCCCAAAGACTAGCACAAGGACACAATCTGCATGGGAATAAAATACAGAAAACTCCATTACAGATTCCTACTTGAACTAGTATATATCAGAGCACTTCACAAACTGGATTCATGTTTCAAACTCTTTCGAGAGAAATAGAACTGTATACAGACAAATTATTAGCCCCAGTAGCACTGACAATGGGGTATCATATCTTGAGGAGAAAAATGCACATTATTGCTGCAAATAAAACAAGTAACTAAGATCTTCTTTATACCTGAAATTATCACGATCTATGAATATAAACCTTTCCAGTGTGAACATGCACATTACTGTGCACTTGTATACATGAAGGGTATAATATAAGCAGACTAATGATCTAAGAACAGAGCTTTAGGGCTCTGTTGCACTGAAATTATCGGCTCAAGGTGGGTTGACAGCTGCCTCTACAACATACCCCAGTGCATAGACATAGGCTGTTGCACATACAGCCAGAAAGATCTGTTGAGAAACATCTTCTGGGCTCCCAAAGGTGACAACATAATACATTAACATAAACTGTTGGCAACTTCAGCTTATTTTAATACTATAGGACAAAAGCTCTCAAATTCGGGGCAGCTCCCCGCTGACCCAGTCCTGGAGCCATGCCATCATCCCTACCCCTGTGGCAGCAAACTCCACCATAAAGGTAGGACGAATAGCTCAAGGAATACCTACTCTGGCAATTTAATTTTGATCTGCTCCTACATATGAATCAAGCACCTAAAATCTCATCAAATTAAACACTTGTCTATGCGCTGCCACTTTAGCACATCTGTACACAGCTTCACTAAACAGCAGCACACAGCAGCAATTGGAAGGAGAACAAAAACAGAAGACAGCATGGCTAAGGAGGCAAAGAGGGGAACACCCAAAGCCCACAGATGTCTGTGTCTCATCTGGGACCTTTGTGTCCAGTTACATAGCACTAAAAATTGCTTAAAGATGGACCACATTCATGCGTCCTATCTTGATGGGCAGGAAAGCTGGGAGAGGTGAGAAAGGGGAGACTGTCAGGCCCTCAGTGAGCCTATGTCTAACTCCTTTGTCTTGTGGAGGTCTTAAAAAGATATGCTGATGTGAAGCGCTCACTGGTGGTGATGGATTTTCACTCTTTTCCAAAGATAACAGATTATTCTTGTTTTCCCTCCAGCACTGGGCCTCCGTTAGATTCTGAATTTTTCAGTAAAGTAAGTGAACAAGGACCCCAAGGGAAAAAACCTTCCCTCCGCTGCCTGGGCCTCACTTCTTCACCTTTTATTTGTTAGTGCAACTGCTAGGACAGCTGCTTGTCTGGCAATAGCAGACAGTCAGTAAGGGAGTGCAGTGTACAAACAGAGGGAAGACCATACAAGAGAACCCCCCAGGAGTCTGGCTCAAGATTTATATCTATCTGCAGATTAGAGAAGTGGGGTTAGGGAGGGGGGGAGAAGCAGTCTGTTAAACTGGATCAAATTGGAAAGACAGTCATGCACAAGATACTTAGCTAAACCAGTCAGGAGACAGGGATTTGTTTCTATTGATCTGCAGTAATGATGACTGGAGAAATGTCTCATTAAACAATGTACAGTGATGGATTTCAGACTAGGCAAATTTGACCTGTGGAAATTAAAAATAACAAGAGATGTGAAAGATAGGCCATGATAGAAAATACAAGGAATCCTAAAGGGTAACATGTTACTACATACATATGTTACTAAAAGACTCGAAACTAAAAGAATATATTGGGGCTTACTAAACTAGGTTTGTGTAATTATCCTACATGACATAAGGGAAAAAGCACAAAGTGATAATAAAAAACTTGCTGCTAAGTAGATAAAGCTTGCACTACTTTTTGTATCGCTTTAAAGAGGATAAGTTGGCACAGTATTTGCAAAGCTTTTTAGTGATTCATTTGATTGTATTATCTATTAGACATCTCCTGATTATAAGTGATCAAATGTGCAGTCTGAAATTTGAAGAAAATCAGATTTCAATATACACAAGCAGCAGGCAGTGCAACACTGTAAGTGTAAAATGCCCTGATGTAGCAAGTCTGAAGAGGTTTGTATGGAAATGGTGTGCAAAGGTTTTTAGAGAGGAACAGAATGAAAGAAGATTGCACACTACAAAGGGAGTAACTTATTGCTCTGAGAATATAGATCAGTGTATAAGAAGATATAAAGCCAAGACTAGGAGAAAAAGACAAAAGATGCAGAAGCAGTAGTGTAGATTACATGATCTTTGTAGAGATCATCACAACAATCAGATGTTCAGCTTGCATAAACATCTCCCATAAAAGTCTTTACCTTTAACACCTTCTGGTTTCCATGGCATTCCCAAATATCTGAACAGTCCATCTCCCAGTAGTTCCATAAAACCAAATTGCTTATCCAGAAATTCAAAAGAGACCCCATCTGCATAGTTTCTTACAGATCAAGAAGCAACAGTGTCGACCAGGGAGAGAAGATTTAGCAGGGACTGGATTTGACCATTTCAATCACCTGCCTGTGTAAGTGTGTTGCTGGAGTGTTGTTTGGATGTACTACTTAATAATCTTTTGGTATATATATAGAGAGAAGGAGTTTCAGTCCTTCTCCCCCAAAAGTTCCTGCCCTCTGCTTGGCTGAGCAATACCCCTGGGTACAGCACTGACTCCGGGTCACAGGAGCAAGCAAGAGCATAGCTCCTCATAGTGGGGGGGGGGGAATTAAAGAAGTTCTTGAAAACGTTTTGAGCCTCCAAAAAAAACAAAAAACAAAAAAAAAACCACCAAAAAAAACCAAAACTGAGGCTTGTTAAAACCAGCTGAAGATACATCTGATCCCATACTGTTTAAGGGACAAGGAAACATCCCCTGGGAAGGCCATGGTTAGCTGGAACTACTGTCATGAGAAATCCTGGGAATGGTAACCCAGCACACCATTCCCACCTGCATTAACAGGCAAAAAGATGAATTTTGTCTCCACTCACTAACACATGCCAACACATCAGGTAGTCCAGTCAAACTCAGGTTTTATCCTCTGAGGGTTTCAAACCCCTCTGGAATACCAACAGCTGCCATGATTTAAGACATGGCCTTTCCTTGCCCCTCTGAGTGGAAGGCCTGAGCACATCTCCACAACCCTCAACCGTGCACCTGCTCCCCTGCTCTAGGGATGTGGGGCTTGATCCCATTCCCTAAATACAGGTCACTTCTACAGGGTACTCCAGATGTTCATCCAGGGCTGTCAGTGTTTAGACACCATGGCAGTGGGCTTCCAGGGCACGGCCCATCACTTCCCCATCCAGGATCACAGCAATCAGGGCATCAGGCACCTCCCTGGGGACAGAGACAGCCTGGGATGTGGGCCCACAGCTGGGCATGGGCCAGGGTCCAGTGCTGGAGGCTGGCCCTGCTTGTGGGGACCACTGGGGCGAGCAGGGTCTGCTGGCCTCAGGGACTGACACGGGGCCCTGGTCCCTGGGTTCAGGTGGGGAGCCCTGTGGGTCTGGCCGGGGACTGCAGATCCCAGGGGTGCCCTCAGGGCCCAGCCTGGCCAGGTGTCATCCAGAGCAATCGAGTTCCTGTCCTTCTGGACCAGTAGTTGAGAGCCAGAGTGATCATCCAAGTACCTCAAAAGGCCGTTGAACTGAGTCTGTCATCTCTATTGACTGCAACAGCAGTCCCTTGAATTTAGATGTATTGATTTAAAAGTAATTACAATGCTTTTAAATAGCCTGACATGCCGTCAGACTCACAGCACGGTGGTGGTTTGGGTGTTGAATGAGCTTCTTGTTTTCTTTTACTGAGGAAATTTCCTTTCAGCTGAGGGAAGTTTCCTTCCTGAGGAAATTTTATTCACTGAGAAATCAGGCAGATGCTACACAGAGGCACATTGTCACAGTGAGGGTGCACACGGATGCCAAGAGGAGTTACCACTCTGTGAAAGGCATCAGCCCTGACATTCCCTGCTATGTTCTCAGACCTCAGTTTCCCTGCCCTGCCCTGCCTTAGCAGAATGGTTATTCCCCCTTGCACAAGCTCTGTTGCTGTTTTGATCCCCTACTGGGCCAATTCATGTCCCCAACACAGCAGAAAGCATTTCACATTGTTGTCAAGAAAATGTTCTGCTAGCTCAGTAAATTGAATTAGCTCAACACAACATCAGGTGAGCACCAGGAAGAGGGGATGTAAGGCCAAAAAAGGAACCCTTTGACCTAGCTGGTTTGAACCTTCACTCTAACAGCTGCTATGGTTAACTAAATTTAAGTCTGATACCTCATTGTCCTTTAATAGACAGAAGTCTGGGGAGTGGGGTCTGCTGCTCATGACACGCTTGAATGTGATCTTGCACAACAGAGCTGTGACCTCTCTCTGCATTATTATAGGACAAATAGTAAGAGTTGGCCTTTAATTGTGAGTGCATCTGGACTCCAAAGAGATTTGCAAAACAATGACATCTAAGTTGTAATGACAAACGCTACCTCAAGGTAAAAGCAGGCTAAGGACAAACATTAAGCAAGGGATGTCATATTGGTTCATACGTTTATGCTCCCAAGATTAAAGATAAAAAATGGTTTATGAAGAGAACATTATTTTTCTAGTATTTCTTACATGCACAAACAAAAGCACTCATATGCCTCTTCTAAGGCTGAAAGGACTCAGTAGAGCTAAAAGAAGAAATGGATGCATCAGAGAGAAAATCTCTATCTCAAAATGGATGGAAGAGAATTACTTATTTTAAAACAAAAACTACAATAATTATTGCTGAGAAGATTCTTCTGATTTGGTTGGGGGAGGGTTGGTTTGTTAGGGGTTTTTTCATTTATTTTCATGTTTTGGATTTGTACTAAATTACAAACCAGAGAAAGGNAAAAAAAAAAAAAAAGGTTAATGTGCCCTGTGGATTAACATAATCCACAGAAGCAACTGCAGTAGAGACCATGTCCTTCAACGTTCCCAGGCATTTGTGTTCACAGTCCAGTGTTTTGCTGCATATTCATCCTAACAGCCCTTTAAGTGAAGGCTGAACTGCTGAAGTGCCGACACACGCTTTCTTCCACTACTCTGCAAACTGCAGAAGTTAAGCATAGTGAAGAGCTACAGATACAGCAATATCTTGAAATATTACAGCAACAGAATCTAGAAAGCATGGGCCCAAAGGAGAACTTGGCATTTCTGTCGACATAGACTCCCCCAGCCACTTCAAGGTGCTTTAGATTAGGTCCAAGAACTAATCTCAAGGAAGAGACTTTGCACAAGCAGGGCTAACAAGCAGTAATGTCTCTTTTAGTGGAGTTTCTGAGTGCACAAATTGTGCCCAGGTACATATACTTCAATGTCTGCAAATCAAAATAGTTTACTGCTTTTTCATACAAGTTTTTGAGATAAATATAACACATATGAGAAATTGCCTGCAAATGTATTTTTACAAGGCTAGTAAAACAAAGCAGCTATAAATATTTCCTTTGTGTGGCAACAAGTTAGCCTTCACTTGGTAGAATGGTTGTCTGCAAATGTTATCATTGTTTTCTGACTGTGGTATCTCTGTCATGCTGGGTTTTTTCCTTTGCTTCAGTGTTTCCCATTGTATTGCATTAGTGTAATTCCACAGATCAAAACAACAAAAAAAAAAATCCTGGAACACTAACTTAGAGCAAAAGACATCAAGCAAAAATACTGGTTTAAGATGCAAGGAGGTAAGTGAAGGTTCATGGTCCATCAAATCCCAGCTCTGAAACAAGCAGAAACCAGTGTGAAATTACCTACATGTGTTCCAGCGGTGGTTTGTAGCTGAGTGGAGGCTGAAGAGCAGCCCAGCCTCCTGCTCCTGTTCATTCAGAGGATAGGATTTACCTTTCCAGATCCCCAGTAATGAGGGCATATTGGTGTGAGTGTGCGACAGGAATCAGGTAACGCCATAAGAATGAATCAAAATCCATTTGATATCTCTCTTTTCCAAGTAAAATCTACAAAGTCAACTAGAAGACAGTTCAACAGTGCTAACGTAAGTCCTAAAGATCAATTAATATAGCATGCTTATCTTTGTTGAAACAGTAGATTAAATACCTATAAAAATGGTAGTGTAATGGCCTAAATGGTACTGCATTCAAAAATAAACAGTGGAAGTCTGAGCCTAAAAGATTATGCTGATCCCTGAAGAAGTGTTGAGACTTGGCAATTCCCAGATGAGCAGGATGCCACATGAGAAAGTCGGAAACTCCAGGCACTCAGATCTTTTGAGAGAAGAGATATACATTTCCACTGCAAGACTAGACAAGGTCAGTTTTGCCCTGGTTGGAGCAGTTAACAACACAGCCTTAGCTGTGGCTGACTGCACCAACACCACGCTCAGTATTTTGAGATTTTGGGTATGCATCCTGAATCCTTTTGTGCTGCACTAAGCTGAGCCAAGCTATCCCAAGGCATCTCTTCAGTGAAGCTGCCTATTTCTCTAGACACATGAGGAACTGTGGCTGGGTAGTGGGGTTTGTTGAGGGGGCTCTGACCACAAAGAGATATTCTCTGCCAGGGTTGATCTGACCAACTGAAGGTTTTCTTGTTTCTTGGTGTTCAACATTGTTCATCACTGGAGGAATGTCTTCAAATGAAGCCAAGAAGGGTTCACTTAAACCTTTTAAGCTGCTGTGCACAAATGTGTATGAACAGATAAGAAAACACATCTATTGCAGAGCCTTTAGAGTGGGAACTGAGCATGTCCAGGCAGTAGGAGCTAGAAATTTAGATTAGGCAGCAGAGCCTAATTCACACAGTGAATGCCTGGCCCTGGCCCTAACATCTGTCATCTGCGTAGGTGAACAGCCCAAGGGAGATGAATTCCTGGGCTGAATCCACATAAGCAATCAGCCCAGCCCTGACACCCTGCACCAAAACCACCATCATGCTCAAGGGAAAGAGGGCAAAGAACATCTGAATTTAGTGGACAAATGGACTAGCTATAAGGCAAATAATGAAAATACAGGTTGAATTTGAGTCTAGGAGGCAGACCTAAATCAGGCTCAACTATATATATCACATTTTGAAAAAGGCCTTTAAGACCATTTGTAAAACCTGGACGCAAGAATTACCAATATGCTTGTCTAGCATAACTAAGAATACAATATCTTTAATGAAAAGAAGTAGACAGAAGAATGCCAAATATTCTTGCTTGGGGAAGAAATATTTGAGAAAACCTAACTTTCAGTGATAACAAATTTTGATTATTGGTTAGTTATTTTCTTATGAGGGATGGAAGTTTAAAATTAATTTTAGCATTCCCCAACATGCTATATTTACTTCCTGTTGTATATTTATCTTTGACAAAAACCTAAGGCAGATACTATTTTTTTTGTGTGTTTTGTAAACAGGCACAATAATACACTGAATACTGCAATTAAAATATGAGAAAATATTCATTCAAGCCCACATTTTTTTGAAATTATTTTCAAAAGAGGCAAAAAGGTCTTTACAAAAACAGATGGCATTTGATCATGTTTACATTTAATAAATAGCCTTAAAAGCAATTCACAGTGAGCTCTTAAATGACATATACAGTTGTAATCCACAGCTGTGATAGTTATGAATTACAAGAATTTGACCTTGTGATTCAGTGATGTGATGGCTCAATGCTAAAAAAAGTTGCACAAGAAGCTTTTTCTCCATGCACAATGATTGTTGCAGATTTATGAGCCATGCTTCCGCTATTCATATCTGGCTTACTTTGTGAAGCTTCTGAGAAGTGCAGACTTCCACAGGGCCTGAATAGAGCACGAGGAGTGGAGAGGGAGCACAGTTCCACACATCACTAATTACTAAATTAATAAGCATGATTCCCATCCCTCTCTCTTGAAACAAATCAAGTGAAGGGAAAGAAGGTCAACTCTGGTCTCACTCTTTAAGTCATGAAGCTTTCATCCTGAGTTCATATCACACCCTGCAAAAAAACTTCGTGTCATGAACAGTTGAAATTAGGAAGAAGAGCTAAATCTTGTGTAAACTGGATGATTTCTGTTAAGCAGTCACTCAGCTCATAGTTGCATTTGCTTTCAGCTCTCTAAAGCCTTACTTATATAGCCAGGGGTATACTGGCCAATAAAACAGTATATAAACTGCTCTCTCCAGTATACATAAGTGCCACACTCTGTATATCAGAAGTAGTCAGATTTTGCTTACTTGCATTCGCTTTCCATTACTTTACAATATTGGGGGAAGAATATAATTAGACCAACTGCTATCTTTATTTAAGACGTGTAATTTAAACATAGTTGGTTATTCCTGCAAGTGACCAGGGGATTGCGTCATATTTTGTACAAGTCATTTCTTAGCTTCTATTTGGATGCAGCCTCACAAACATGAGTAAATGATTGAGACTACTTGTTTCTTCTCATGGAAACAAATGCAAACTATGAAAATATAGCTGTGAATTCCCTCTTGGAAATCCTAAACATATTAGAGTTAAAAATTACATACTACCTATGTATTAAGGGAGAAAAAAATCTTTATTTTCTAAAGGTATGAAGACTAATACCTTACAGAAATTATAAAACTCTTTAAAACACCTATAAAAACAACGAGAGCTTTGTCACAGACAAATTGAGAAAGGATGCTGCCAACTAGAAAGTTATAAAATAGTAAGCTCTGTTTTGACAAAGAATGTCATGAATCTCTAGATCATAATATTTTTCAAGGCAACCCTAAAACACTATGTTTAAATGAAAAGGAACATTCTGCCCCATATTTCTTGACAGCAGCATAGCATGTTTGGTTGATTATCTTCAAAATCCAGATGATTTGCCATTTTATTTCTTTTTGCTTGAAACTAAGAAAAATTATGACCTAAGACTACCAAGCAAACAGTAAAATATGTGGCAGTGGAACAAATGATTAGTCTTCAACTTGAACTCATAATTACTTCATAATATGTGACATGATTGGGTAGGTTACAGCAATTAAAGTGATGAAAAGTGCACATTCATCCCCTGTATGACTCTCATTAGAGTTACACCCAACTGCTGCTGTTGTAGTGAATGAGGCTGCCTATCTCTTAGCATCCAATTATCCCATAGGCATTCCTCCCCAGTGCTCATAAGAGTCCTGCTATCACTTCCACCCAGACAAGACCTATAGTACTCTTCTGCTGAAAAGACAAAAGTCTTCAAGCCTGCTGCAGTTTAGTTTTATCTCCCAGGATTTATTGCCTGTAATTTCTTCTTCTGTATTCTTAAGGTTTAAGAATATTTATGGTTTCTCTGTCCTGGGGATTTTTGCTACCAGTGTAATAGCATAATGCCACTATAGAGTTCCAACTCAACCTCATGAGTGTGGGCAGTGACCTACACGAGTGCAAGTTAAACTGTTTCTTCTATCAGGTTATTTTTTTCTGTCTGATTCTTACCTCATGATTGCTTTAATGTACTAATGAAGCACTCAGTCAAGATATCCTCTTAGCTACATACTCAGAACTACTTTAAAAGTGGAAATGTAGTTTCACTAACTCCTTCACTCCTGTGCATTTTCATACCTGAAGAGGGATATCTATATTAAGCAAGGATGGAAGTTGCTAACATGAACCTCACCAGAATCAAGGCTGGCTCAGAGAAGGAGAGCTCAGTCCCACAGTTAACACAGTTAACAAGACCTCTTTTTACAACAGCAGTTAGATGATTATCCAGAAGCCCAGAGGAGTCCTGGAGGTCAATCAATCTCCTACTGGTTTAATGGTATGCAGACCTTAATAGAGGGTGGTGTTATACAGGCTGAAATATCTGCTGCTCTACAGGCATGGCCTTAGCCTTCTGATAATAAAAACACGGCACAGTGTACTGTGTCCACTAAATACCCTACTCATTAAGAATAATTCATGTGTGTCTCAAGGAATTTGCTAAATATTCTAAACCATGCCACAGCCTACCAGCAGCTCTGACTTTGCTGTTAACGGAGAGGGCTCCTCACGCCGCATACAAATGTTGAATCTAGACACATCTCAGGCTTTTACTTTGTATGTTTTATTTTCTGATTTTTTTTATAGAACCACTACATATACTTCTAGCAGAAAACAGTATATGAATACACAAAGATCATCAACCAGAGCACTTTGTTCTCAGCTTTAGCCTGTAAATCCATTATACCGTTTGCTTTGCCTCAATGTAAATGCAAAACCCTGGCATGTATAAAGACTGCTAAAAGGCCTCTCAATCTGCAAGCTATCCTTCTGCTAATGAAGAGATTAACATATGTCTCAATGTCTAGAAATGTTCTTTTCACTTCATGATTTGTAACCTCAGGTCCTCTCCACCTTACTGTGCTTTCGATTCCTTCCCTTTCTTTCATAAAGTCAGCAAAGAAAATGCTTTCCACTTAGTAAGAACAGCAACTTTCCTGTTAGCCACACAAAAGCAAGGCTGCTCCAGTAAGATGAAACTTAAAACGCTTTTTAAAAATTATATTTTTATATTTATATTATTATATGTTTTTGGCTTCTATGTATTTTTCCTAGAACTTGTACAGAACAAGATGCTTTTGAAAGAAGGAATGTATACAGTGTCAAGTTTGCTAGATAAGTTTAGGTGAACCCTTTGGTATGTTTTTTCTTCCTTCCCTGCCCCTTCCTTCAGACAAACTACTAGTTTAACATCACACCAGGCACGCAAGGACTCATCAGATTATTTAGGTCTGCTTAGAAGCAGCTCTTTCAGTGTATGTTGCATACAAGTACACAACAGCATATAAAAAATGTAGCCTAAAAAGGTAAATCTGTGAAGCTAGAGAGTGCACAAGTCTATAAAAGAAACCTGGGTAGGTACCTATCATACTGACCAACCACCTTCTAGTGCTCCACGTTCCTGAAGTACTCTATTGCTGTTCAACCTGAGGCCAGAGATCTGTGAAGAAAAACTGCATTTCTTATGTGCAGCAGGCTGCACAGTAAAGCTAGCCATATTATGAATATTAGATGAGATACATTATCTAGTGTAGGTGACTCAGTAAATATAATTTGCAACAAACACAGAAAATATTCCTAGTTCAACTCATGCACTTGGAAAACTACCTGTAAAGGAAGGCCACATACTCATGCTAAAAAGTGAACCACCTATGTCTTTGGGTAAATTATGTCTCTCTTACAAATTAAGCCAGTGTCAGTTACAAAAATCATCTGCATTAAGCTGTCAGAAGTGGTCTGCCAGGGATTTTTTTTGTGGCGAAGTTCCCATTGTGTGACAACTTTTTAGTCAGGCTCAATGTATGCCTTCTTTCTGAACTAATCTATTGCCTCTACTTGAAGCCCTTGCCTTTAAAATTGTATTTATTTGAAAGCTGGTTTTAACTCTCTGCCTTACAAAGGGAAATTTGGAAAAGTACACGTGAACCAATGTAGTAATGTGACAGGGGTTATACAAGTCCTAGAGTAACAGCTTTCAGAGTTTCAGACTACTTCATTCTTCTTAGTGATTATTTAATCTTGAAAGCTGACAGAAAGGTCTTTGCTTACAGCATATTGAAAACTGACAGGGAGATGGTATGGTAATGTGAATTTAATAACAAAATAAATAATACAGAAGCTACTGCACTGATTGCATTATTATTATTATCTCACCAAAGTCAATAGAAGAGCTATGCTTCCAACACCCACACGAGGTGCAGAGTTTCCCACCTGAGAATTATACATCTGCAATAGGAAACTCATAGCCTTGGACAAGCAACCAGCTCCTGTTGGTGAGAAGCTTGAAAAGGCAGCTTGCATGCCCTTTCTGCCGCCAATGCTCTCCTGTACTGAGCATGAACAGAAAATAAATACCACTCCCAGACATTTACTGCACCAATCTCAAGGGCATGACTAATCATTTCACTATGTAACATTGAAATAAAAATAACTGTGAATGACACTGTTCTCTATCTATCTGTCTCAAAGGGCACTGCCAAGCCTCCACTGCCCAGGAGAAGGAGAAAGCTTCCATTCATGGTATCTGCCCACCAACCTCCTCATTTTGAGCCTCCTGAAGGTAGGTGGCAGGCAAAAACCATTTTGGCCTTCCAATGCTGCTAACTTGCTTCTACCAATTACTAGCCTCTCAAGTTCTGTGGCGAGCTCAGCACTAGTGACATTTAACGTTTTCCATGTTAAATTGCCCCAGCTCACCAAAACCAGTTTCTTGTCGCACTGGTTTGCTAAGGTTACTTGTCATTGACCTGCAGAACTGTTACGATTTATGATAACTCTTAACAATCACAACTAGAACCTGTCTCTACTTTTAGCGAACATATTTTAGCTTTCAGGTGATGGAGTACAAATCAGTACAATTCCCAGTACCAACCCGTGTATGACTGTCTGGTTTCGATTGCCTGCTGAGATGATAAACAACAATGCACATTCTTATGCTATTATTTTACTTTTAATAACTGCAACTCTTTCAAAGATTATATATATTTTGCAATATACATATTGTCCTGTTCATTTCTCTCCCTTTAAGTTTTCATTTATGTTGGGTCTTATTTGTAGATTTTGAACCAGTATTTGGTGTTGAATGAACTATTTTCTATGACTACAATATTTTCACCAGTTCTGGGGTTTTTTTAATCCAGCCTTGAGGCTGTTGCAGCATTTGAAATTCTTTCTCCTTTCTCTCCATAATCACCCTCATCTGTATGGATTTCTTCCTGACAATCTGTGAGACAGGTACAAGAACAGGCCACTTTAATTCATAGGGACGAACTCCTCTTTAAAAGTCTCTCAGCCTTCAGAATCTTGAAGAGAGTGACCCATACCAACTTTGTTCAACCAATAGGATGCTGGCATTTGCAGGCAAAATCCAGTGAGGTTGAGTCTGATCACCTAAGTGCTGCACTAACAAGCACTCCTTCTGCCTTGCACCATGTCTAACATTTTATCTAGATTTCAAACTTTCTTTTGCAAAGAAGGGTAAGTCTCAAATACTAACAACGTGTCTTAAACACATATACCAAGAATATAATGTACTGGGTACGTGGTAAAAAATATGCCTGATCACATATGGTGTCTGAAAAGTTAAAAAACAGACATTAGCACTTCCAAAACAAGAGCTCAATTAGAATGAAGGTTTACTAAACTTGACTTTTTCTAACATAAAATCTAACAATTTTATCTCTATGACATACAAGTTAATTCTGCATTTCATTTTAGCATAGCAGCACAATGTTTCCGACCTGCCAGCAGTGTGACTCCACCTGCCTCACAGCAACCCGTCCCCGAAACGACTGTATAGAGGCTACCTTCAATTCTCCAGAACACTTTTAAAAGGCCGACCGCTGGGGCTCTCTTAATATGCGGGTCTCCTACCGTTGCTGACACTGTTTCCTTACTATGCACCTGCGTCCCTTCCTGTGCCACAGGTCTTCTCTATAGCCAAAGTCATCCCACCTAGACGGAGAGATGTACACAGCATCCTTAAAAATACGTAATTAGCCGTAATTAATTCAGCCCATAGTGGTAACACAAAAAAGCCGCGTGTTTTGCAACCCTGCGTGGAGATACCCTCCCAGGAGCGAGAAGACCCATCATGACCCGGTTTGTGCTGAAGAGACCGGACGCTCCCACTTGCCCCGTTCGGATCCGCTGCCCGCTGGCCCCACTCCTGCCTTCCCCCGCGCCCCTTCTCGCTGTGGCAGTGGGAGCGACGCCTGAGAATTTGCCTGCAAGTGGCAAAACAATCCTGTTTCCTTAAAAACATACATATCTATACGAGTGTGTGTACATATATATCTATATGTATGTAGGCATGCACGTGGCCCTGCCAACTTCGGGGGCTCGCAGGCGATGTTAGGGGCTGTACGGGGTTGAGGGAGCCTCCAAGCCGTGGGGAGCCCCACGATCCCGGTGCATCACCCCAGAGCGCCAATGGGTGGGAAAAGCAGCACGAGGGGAGGGGGCGACGGGGCCGCGCCGGCCCCTGGGTCCACGGCAGGAGGAGGAGATACCCCGCGCGGCAGCCCAATGGGAATAGTGGCGCTTCCCCTTCTCCCGTTTCCTCTCTCCACCCCCAGCCCCAGGCCGGAGAGGCGGGAGGCGGCAGTGCTGCAGCTTGGCCACCGGCGGGGCACGGAGCCAGAGGCAGCCCCGAACGGCCCCTTCTCCGCCTCCACAGAAACACCTGCGGGGGGAAGGATGCCGGGAGGTGACCGCCCCCCTCCCCGGGAGCGCGGGCTGTGCCCGGAGCCGCCCCAACGAGGAGGAGGAAGAGGAGAGGAAGAGAAAGGAGCGGGAGCGAAGTGGGGAAGTTGTGCCTTGCCCGCCCCGCGGAGAGCCGGAGCCATGGGCCCCGCCGGGGGGGCGCGGGCCGCCCCCTCGCTGCTGCTCTCGCTGCTTCTCGGGGCCTCGGCCCCGCTGTGGCTGCGGGCGGAGACGCTGGGTGAGTCCGGGGCGGGCGGGGAGAGGGGCGGCACGCAGGGCTCCGCGGGGACTCCGAGCGGTGGGGGGCTGGAGGGGGTGCCCCCGCCGCCCTCGCCTCTGCGGGAGCGTAGCCTGAGCTGCTCTTAGGGCTGTATGTAGTTGACCTGGTTAATCCTCGCCGGGTTTATCCCCGTGTCTGAGTAGCTGCGAGATTAAAGTGGTAACCGGCCCTATGATAAATGTATATACTACGTCTTTCTTGGTCTTTGTTAATTTCAGTTTAGTTTGTTGGTTTGGGGTTTTGGTTGTTTTTTGTTTTTTTGTTTTCGTATTAAGTCGAATAAGTGGCGAGAAAAATTCTCCAGTAAGTTGCCTGCAGGAGGCAGGGAGCGGCCACCTGGGCGTCCGGGTCTGGCTGCGCCTCGTCAGCCCCGGCGGGAGCCCCGGGCGCGGCGGGCGGCGCTCGGACACCGGCAGCCCCTGTCCCACAGCTGAGTACAGGCAGCTCTGCTCCCCCACTGCCTCGCCGAGAAAGAGAAATGCCCATACTTTTTCCGGGACAAAGTTTCGTAGGAATCTCGGGGGGATCATGCGAGCCCTTTTGTGATAGCGCGGTTTGTTGCAATTGGGGAGCAGGTACTATTCTCTTTACACTGTGTTTTTATGAGGCTCACGGTTAAGCTTCCTGTGTAAATTGCAAGAACAGCTGACATCTCCTACTGAGGAGTTGCAGCCTTTTGGCTGTGGCGGTGCATGGCCTGATGCATCCGTCTTAGAATAGTTCACTGACAGCTACCGATAAAACAGTTAATACTGGAAACTAAGCATCGTAATGAGCTTGACAATGCATTCAGATAAATTAAAAGTTCTCTTATTAATGTTGCAACTTGACTGCTGATTCCAGAACCCATTGGCATTCCCTACAGGCAGTAGCAAAAGGTACTTCGGCTGATTTAAACGCAGAGAAGGTTTCTCCCATAACCTTCTTTTAACAGATTTCCGATATGGGTCTCCACAGAAGGGAGACCTTTGTATGAGACGTGTTGCCTTTCCACCTGCCAGCTTCATGGCAGATTTGCTATTCTGAATTCAGTGTGTTGGGGCTCCAATTGGATATGTTCCAGGAAACATATGTAGCAAACAAAAAATATTCCATTAATCCTCTCTTTTCATCAGTGCTTCGAGGGTTTTTTTTGTTTGTTTCACCAGTGTTTATCTCTCGCACAATGACATCAAGAAGAAAGTAATTCAGAGAATGAGTGAGAAATAGTAAGTTTGCTGAGATTTCTGGGGATTTGATGCATACAGTAGCACAGAAGAGTAAACATGAAGGTCACTCCTTGTCTGCATTCCCAAATTAATTGGTAAAAGCACTTATCTTGTATTCATGGTAAAAATGTTTCTACTGTCAAATCAATAAGGACAGAAACACACGTAATATTTTGCCTGGTTCATATTGGACCAAATTCAGTTTTACAAGTCTGTCCAGTGTCTAGAAAATATGCTGACCCCCTCTCCTCATTTCGTTTCTTCTTTGGGGGCAGTTCTTCTATGGGTTTGTTTATAACTATTACCCTATAAATTAGGGGCTAAGTGTTCTAAAGTCACACCAATGGGGAAAGGAGATAAGGATAAGTGGATACAAACTTCCTGTTACACAAGCTTCTTGACTCGATTTAAAAGTTGTAATGGAGCAGGAGAAGCACCAGAGTGAATCAGGCTCAAGTTTCAGACAATTCTGTATCTCCTCACCATTTGTGTCTCCCACCAGCCAGTTTGAAGACAGATGTGCTGGTTCAAGTATATTGATTTTAAAATACACACTTTTTAAAATGGAGCAGTACATTTTTCTGACCTGTCATGAGCTAGCTGCCCAACCTTCATCTTCCCCTTAATTTTTTTCTTGAGGGATGATACAAAACAAGGATGAAGTGGCTGTCATAGGTTCTCTTTTTTACTTAAGTTTCTAATTAAGGAAAGACCCCTTCTTTCCCTCTGGCTTGGTTACTTTAGAGAATGGCTCATATGTGAGTGTGACCGCATAGTCCAGGTGTCAGCTCTCTTTCTGATCCTGAAAATACATTAACTACGTGTTGTCTGAGGACGTCTATGAACACAGACTTTAGTTGTCCATAGAATGATGATAGGAAAGGCTGAGCATTTAGGGAACTGATTTTAATTAAAAATATTTACAGGCTTAGTAGGTCTCACCTGGGAACAAATACTACATATATGACAGTCCATGAGTAATAAAAAGCTTTTGGATTTATAATAAAAGGTGATTGTTTTCTTTTTCTGCTGTACACTGATATTCTCTTGGGGTTTCAGTTTTTTGCTGACAACTACAAAATATGCCTCATTCCCTACCTGTCAACCTCAACAGCCATGCCTGCCTTGGTATCTTCAAAAAATCTCCAGTGGCTAGAACCCAAGACAGAACGGAAGCAAAGCTAAAGACATTGTCTTTGCCTTTCACTATTCTGTTTTTTTTTTTCTTCTGGTGCTGTTGAGAAGGCTTAAACCATGTAATTGTGGGCAGAAGAAATCAAAGTTGAATCTGAGCCTTTCAGAATTTTCATATGTTTTCTATTACACTTCTGGTGAGTAGGACTTTTAAACTGACCTGAAGGTTGTTTGTTTGTTGAAAGGCATAAGAGGAATGTGGATTTTAATCTATTAAGAACAAGATTTAAGCCACTGCTGTTGCTATACCTCATTTATTTTTAACTTCAAATAAAGCACAGCTATGAAACTAGTTCATGTGGGATTTGCAGATCAGCATCCAGGAGTGAGCTTTGTTTGCAATATTCTTGGATTTGTTGCCAGTTGAATCCAATGCCCAGTTGCAAGAATTAATGGGCAGTAGACTTTTACGTGTTTTGAGGAAAGGCTGTTATTTACACTGTGACAACTGTGTATCCAGTAATTGTGAGGTGTTATGTCTGTTTTCAGGGCCTTTCACGAAACCCTTACCCAAAGAATACCGGTGTGATCTGCTAATCCACTTTGTGTGCCCATTTCCAGCAGTTTGAAATGCAGATTGAGATGAATCTTTCTTGTACCTAACCCTCCCACCCCTCCAGTTTCTGAATAAAAGTGATTGGTACATTTTCAGTTTGTTTGTGTTCTGTCCTTATGTCTGTTTCCTTCTTTGGCTCCCACTGTCTTGCTTGGGAATGCTGACTAGAATTGCTAAGAGGGAGTCAACAGTTTTCCAGTTGCAGTTCATAAGCAATGCGTGTACCCACCACAAGAAAACTGCAATGTTTTCAGTCACACAGCCTTTGCTATAAATAGCTCTAAGCTCTTTATGTGTACTTCTCTTTAGTTTATCAGAGGATGTATTTTAAACAAAATCAGAGACAGGGAGGCCACTGAGAGTCTTGCTGACAATGCAGAGAGAAAAAGATACTTTGGGAAAGCTGTTACCTACGTGGCTGTTGAATCATGTTTAGTGAAAATTATTTGTTGATTTGCATACGGAAAAGTACATTTATTTATATTTATCACAACTGCATCACCTTTAGTCCGCTTGAGTTACATGTGTAGCACAGAAAAAGCTACTGTATGGAGATGCTTAAGATACCTTCTCAAAACCATCTTGAGTACCAGTAGTATAGTTTTGAAAGCCCATCTGAGCTAACACACTATGCTGAGAGGTGTGATCTTACATGGTGGCAAGCACTGAAGTCCTCAGCATAGACATCACTGTAGTTTGGGTTTGGCTGTATTGTATCAGAAGCTCTCCTGTGGCATGTACTCATCAACACATAGGTTTCCACCATCTGCTAAGAATAAAACTAGCCAGACAAAATCAAAATAAAATCCTTCTGACTGGATTCAGTGGAGTGGTGTTGGATCCCAACTAGCTGCAATAAAAAATATTAATAGCAATGCATAAGAATGAGCACACAACTTCCCCAAAAGGTTTAATTAGTATTACAACTGGGAGTGGGAAACTTCAAACTGGGACAAGCTAATAGTGATGTTTAAATAAAAAAGGATAGTGGTTTGACTAGCTTTAAGTGTATACAGGTGTTTTCATTTTTGCTTTCAAAAGAAATTACAAACTATCTAATTAAAGTGATTTTTGTCTGTGAAAATTGTGTGAGTGCTAAAGCCACATTTTTGAGGTTGGCTCTTGTACATAGAGAGGCTGCCAGTAGTTATGGTTAGGATTGTTGATCCTGTATAATTAAGACTGGGAGCTGAGTGCTATGAGGAGGAAATATTTTAGTCTTCTCATTTCCTCACTCCCTGTCTTTTCTTTTGACACAGCCGGGACTTGCTTCTCAGGAGTTTCCTTCCAAAATGTGAAGGCTTAGTTTGGTGGTGATGAGACTTGCTCATCTTCTCTGAGCAGGATTTTGAGTCCTAGTGTGACCTTACTTGTTATTTCCATTCCCCTCACAGGAGGGGGTTGCTGCCTGGTGGCAGCAGCTTCCAGGGTGGCTACTCTGTTCTGTTCCCTCATGTAGACAGAGGGAAGGATGATTGTGTCCAGGCTGTGCAGTCTTTGCCCGTCTCCAAAGAGCTTCAGTAAAGGTGTATCAAAGTGCCAAACGAAGGGCAGGTGAATAAATAGAGAAAGGAGGGCAAGGCTAGAACATCAGCTGCCAGGCCTCCTACAGGATCAAGATCTTTTTAGTTTTTATATTTAGTATCACATATTTTGGCCCAGGCTGTTTTTGTAATTACCTTTGTGTTCATCAGGCATTTAGTAAAGCTCTAAAATCTTGTTTCTTCCTTCAGCTGTGGCAGAAGCCTTGTATCCATCACAATTTTATTCTATGATGTTCAAGTTTCTGGCACTTCCACCACAAATTATTCAACAATATTGGATTTCAGTCTAGTGCTTTGACATTAAAGTTGAAGTCATGGTGATGTCATCTTCCAGATGTTCATGTTGACTGAATCAAAATTGTGTTTATTTGTTTTATTTCAAATTACAAAAACACATGGAGAATTCTGGATGTGATCCTTCATGCTATACAAAGGCCTGTATGTTCTATCAGAAATCAAACAGAACTTTTCTTCATGGAGCAGCAGGAGATACCTCAAAAAGCTGAAAACATAGGTGGATTTCTTCATCACCCAAACAGAATGGCTTTGTTAAGTGCCTGAGCCTTGTTGTTGCAGCTGCAGTAACTGCACAGAAGGGAGATGTGTGGCTTCTGCCTGGAACTATTTGTATTTTGCTCTGGTCCCACACCAGTTCTGTGGTGGTGTGTTGCTCTGACTTAATAGTCAGCTGTACTTCATTTGTAAAATGAACTCATAACAAAAAAAAAGTTCACTTTGTCCTCCATTATGAAAAGATATATTTTAACCTGTAAAATAAATTCATGTAGCCTGTGGATCCCCTTCCACTGAGTGGCCTTAGCAGCATTGGAGCCGCTGCTCTTCCTATTCTCTCCGATTTCTTCCAAAGACAGGGATTTGTATTATTCTATGTTTCTTCTCTCAGCGTTCTATAAGGGAATTGAGTTTAAAATACCTGTAAGCTACAGAACTGAAGGCTTTTTTGGGTGGTCGTTTTGGTGGGTTTCAAACCCAATTAGTCAGCACTTACTGAGCTCTTGTTGTTTTAGCACAGACAGAAAAGGTGTGGTTAAACTCCTGGTCCTTGCTAATGCTTGTGTTTTGAAAATTGATCTACCTTTTTTTATAAATCAAGTTCAGTCTCTGTGTTCTGTAAGGGGAAAGTAAAATGAAACTGTGTCAAAATAAATTGAGCAGTTACACTGAGATATTCCTTCTTAAGTGAACAATTGTTCAGACTTTCCCGCTGTATCCCATTTCAAAACTTGAGAATGTGATTGTTTGATACTTCTGGTAATCAAAAAAAAAAAAAATCCAGTCAAAATGAAAGTTTGGAACTTCAAAATAAGTGGTGTACACAAGGTGTCATAAAATATACTCTTCCATGCTGTTTTCCACACTTGTTAGCAAATACCTTTTATGTTGCCTCATTAGCATGTTACAGAAGACACAGAAATGATGCTGTGGGCCGTATATGATGCCTACTCTATAGTACTTAAGTAATGGTGTAGCTGCTTTCCTCTCTATTTTTTAATTTAAAATGCCTTTTACAGCAACTAACCGCGATGAACCACAGAGACCACAAAATTTCCTGGTTTACGGAGCAACTGCATGTAGCATTCTGGTTAATACCTTGATAATGAGTATCAGTCAGCCTGGTTTTGTGACAATACTGATAATTTCTTGCTTTCAGTGACTCAAATCAGAATAGCTCAGTTAATCTCAGTTCAGTTAATTTTTGCTTCCATTTCTACTGGAGTTGCAAAAAACCACTTCTTGTTCATTCATAATATGTATATTCGCACAGAGGAAATAGCTTCCTAGATGTTGGCTTCCCTGAGTCAAAAGACAAAACAGAAAAGTATATCTTGCTGATAGATGACTATTATTGTTTCCATCACAAACAACTAATTTTCTCTGGAGATATTTGTTGATTTAAACCTTGGGGATAATGGGGGTGTCTGAATAACTTACTTTTGGAGAAGTGGTGTGCTTTCTGTTGTCTTTTCTTACTAGCAAATCATACAGTCCAAGTAGATGTACAGGTATAAAAGGTGAATGCATGATTTTTCAAGTAAGCCAAGACAGGTTTGTTTAAAAAAAAAAAACAAAAAAAAAAACATTACACCTTGGATCATTGATAATTGTATCTTGCTTGACTTGTATCACACTAACAAGGGAATTACATATTAAAATAAGGGAAGTGTGTACCTTCATTCTGTCATGTTCAGCCATTTCCTCTTGCCCAAATTAAAACTGTTTTGAAATCTTGCCTTCCCACCTGCTACTGTAACTGGAACAGCTCTGCTTCAGCCTCTCCTTACTGTGGTGTGTCTGAATTTCCTGTCCCTGTGGGTTTGTCAGTCCTTAACTCTGCTGTGAATATTCCTATTCCTGTGCAACCCAATATTCGAGTCTGGCCCTGAGATTGCAGCATATGTTTCCCACACAGTCCAAATTTGGTGCAGAATACTGTAAGTTAATCTCCAGTAAAGCACAGTGAAGAGAAAAACCTGGGAAGAAAACAGATGGAGAAAGTAGAGCAAACAATTTGCATATATATGATATGACTCTCAGTTAAGATTAGCATTTCTTACTTGCCTCAAAAGCCCTTAATAAAAATCTATCTGCATGTTTGCGTCAAATCAGCAGACTCAGCGGAGATGCCCTGATAGCAAAATGTCCCTCCAATCCAGGGATAGCTAGGACGGGGTGGGAGTGAGTTCCATCTCCTGTTGCAGCCCTGTGTCAATGACACATTGCTGGGATGCTGTAGGCAGAAGGGGCGGGAGAAAAGCCTCTGTCTGTGGGATATTTGTTCCCTATAGCCTCCGTGGCAGTGAAGCGTCACCAGGGTCCTGAGTTACTCTACTTGGGTGGCTGATGGAGAAGCATGACCATTTTTCTATTTATTTGAAGTCCTCCACATTCTGAGTGTGCAGTTACAAGAAGTGCTTGGGAATGAACTTCTCAGTGCCTTCTTTGCACTTGTAGTACATAATATGGGCATGTATCTCAAAGTAGGCAGTTATTTATTTAGAAAACAAGAAATCAACCTCCCTTTTGCAAAAAGGGAATGCTACACTTAAGATTCCTCTGAAATTTCCATACGTGCGTAGTTCCATTCTCATATCTCTGTCCAAAACCACACTGAACAATAAGATGTTGAAGTGGCCAATGGCAGCAATATGCCACCTCCATAAAGGAAAAGCATTGACAAATACTAAATGCAGCTATGCAGGAAATAAATAAATAAATGACAAATCTCTTTTGTTTCTGTAGTTAAAAAGGCACAGAAGTTTTCTCACACCCACAAGCACAAGAGTGCTGTATTTAGAGTGCTGAAAAGCAAATTCCAGCACTGAGACTCACTTCTCTGGGGGACTACATTTTAGTATACTGCCTTAGTCTTGGAAGCAGTGACTAAACCATACTTATTTTTGACATGTACTGTCTGACTTTCACAGATTGTGGTGGAACCAGATAGTGATATCGAAAATCAAAGGCAAACCTGGTTTGCTACTATTTGCATCTTTAATAAAAGCCAAGTAAGAAAACTGTACGATGCTGTTTACATCTTCGGATAAACCTTATTCCTTTTGTGTTTCAGAAATTTGTCCTTTGCAGAATGCAGCAGCTTCTTAATCTTGTGTGCTCATAAATAATTCATAGGAAAGGGGCTCTCAGGCTGTAGCTGCTCGTCTCTTTTACACTGTGATTTCTGAGGTAACCTGAATTGTCCTGTCACTGAGGTCTCTTGCCAGGTTGTGTTAGGCTTCATCCTGATACAAGCCCCTAAAATATATACGCAGATGGGATACTTGCTTTCCAGAAAGTTATTTTAAGTAACAAGATTAATGGAGTCTTTAGGAATACTGGAAGATTTTCAGTGCATGAATTTGTGGTTTTCATTTTTGTTAGTTGAGACTTTACTACTTGTTTCAAACATGCATACTGAGTGTGAAGTCCCCTCTTCAGTGCACATGGCTTCCAGTTGATGGAAGAAGTTGCTTATGATGAGATTCCTGCATTTTTCTGACCTTTTAGCATCTAAAATAAAATCTCAGATCTTGCCACATTTTTGTTTCTGCAAACTTCTGCAAAGGTGAGAGGTTTCTGGGGTAGTAAAGGCTGACCAGGTCAGTTGTAGCAATCCAACTAAGTCACTGCCATGTAGCTCAGCACAGCTGGAAAGATTTCCCTGGCTACTGGCAGATGGCTCTGCTGCAATTGCTAAAAAAATCTTGAACTTTGAAAAATGGTAGTGTGGATGTAAGCTGCTTTACTAGATAAGACATTTAGAGGGATTGTCAAGGATTTTTTTCTATACTTGATGATGGCAATCTCACTGGTTACCAAAATAACTTTTTAAATGTTTGGGGCAGAGCATCTCCTGAGGTTGGCTACAGGGGACGCCTTGAGGAAAGCCAGCTCCCAGCCCCATCCTGAATGACTGTAGGGGTGATCGCAGTTGGGCATGTGGTGGGAACTTGTGATTTATGGAATTGCTGCAGAACCAATTGGAGATCATCTGCTTCTTTCTCATCTCTCCTTTAAGAGGGGCATTACAGTAAATAACGTCTGTGGAAAAAGAGGGAAAAATATACTGCAGTTTGTTTGACCTCCTCCTTTTGCTTTCCTTTGAAGTTGGCCAGTAAATAATTTAAGCAACAAAATAAGCACTCCACAGTGTTCCTTTGTTTCTTCTGCTGTTCTACTTTCCTTCTCTGCTCTTGGCCCTCCTGCCAGCCACTGCCTGATTAGCTTGGGCAGCAAAATGGGTGTCCTCAGGAAATGCTGCATCACAGAGGTTAAAATGTTTCCTGGGAACTTAATTTACACAAATTAAAATGCAATTAAAAGAAAATGTTTACATGCTATTTGTTTTTCCTTTTGCAGTATGGCATACTGTGAAGTGGGGGACTTCTTCCCTTAGAAAGACATTAAGACTCATTTAAAGGCCATGAAAGTCAGCAATCACTGGGGGTTTTTCAGATCGATTTGCCTTAATCTTTAATGGTTTCTTTCATTACCTGAAAAGAGTTTTTGCAGTATCCACAAAACATTGTAAAGAGTGTAAAGCTGGACTTCTGAAAAAATCCTGCTGTGGATTCATATACTTTAGAAGCAGGGCTCATGCAGTTGCTTGGCTGGTGTAAATGACATCTGTCCTGAATTTAGTGGTTTGTGAAACCCTCAACTTCATAGCCAACCCCCCACTGTCCCCATGCTGCCTGTAGCTCTGGGCCCCAGCACTGTTGGTGAGGAGGATGGAGGGTACCCACCTGCCCAAAAATGCATCAGGCCTATGATGTTGGCTTTCCTTTTAGTTACCTGCTTGAACTCACTGCCAGGAAAAGCACAAAGGTCAGACATATCACCATTCTCTGGAAAAGTGATGGGTTTAGGTCCCAGCTGCATGGAGCTGTCTCCCTTCTCTTATAATAGCATAGTAAAGAATTGACGCTCTTGGCCCGGGTTTGGCAGCAGACAGGTTGGAGATGAAGCACTTAACTCCAGATTTCACTCCATCACCTCAGAAAGCAGTGAAGGTACGAACCCATTTGTGTTTGCAGTGTCCACGATTCTGTTAGTCTTGGAGGTTAAAGTAGCTATGTGAAAACCTAAAGTGTTTTCAGACCACACCAGTGGATTTGGATGGCATCTAGCAAGAAAACTTGGGTTTTTTCCCTTTCTTTTTTCCTATCCCAGATCAGCAGAGAGGGCACAGGTTTGACTGGAAGGAGTTGATTTCTTTTTTAGATACTTATCTGTTCTTATGCATAACTCAAATCTCATTTCAAACACAGATGCAAAACTCCTTCTTGGTTCAGTTATTATTGTAACTTTTAATAAGATGGAGTTATGACTTAAGTGAAAGCAATGTGAAAGACGAGATAAATCTTATTTCTCCCTGTGGGGCCTCTCATCAGAGCTCTGAGAGCTGTACCCTTGACTTAGTGGCATTTTTTTTTGCTTTGACTGTATCCATTTGCAGCTGTGGCAAATGCTGGGGGTTTTGCCTGAATCCAAAATTCAGGTATACAAACTCAGTTTTCTGCTGTCTCCTTTCAAGGGTGGGAAGGAAGGACAGGCCATCAACTCTCAACAGCTCTGCTCCGTGGCCTTCATGCAGAGTAGGGTGAATATGCCTTGTCCCTAGCACCATCATGAAAGGTGGCCGTGCAAAAAGGATATCAAACTGGGAGAGAGGAAGCAGAGAGGGAAATTGAGGTTGCTTTGGAGGACTTCATTCCAGAGGGAAGAGATGGGCTGCCAAGGGGCTTCAGGTAGTAGGAGTCTGTAACTAGAGAGACCAGGAGTGAAATGCTGATGCCTGACGGGGCTTGTCCAATGGGATGGAAGGGGGCAAGGAACTGTGGGCTGAGTGCATGAACATGCCTAAGTATAACATGTATTTAGCATTGGAGTGAGTCCAAGTCCATTAGGAATTGCTTCGGGAGGGCAAATCAGGGTGCAAAAGGCAGCTGTTTGCTGACATGATATTGTAGCAATGCTTTTGAAAATGTACTTTTGTATCATACTCTGTACCTGTTTTGTATCTTGTCATATCAACATGTTTCTGAAAGATGCAGCACATGGAAACTTTTTACAGCACTTGTTTGAAAAACTGTAGCCTTTTCCCTAGGCCGGGGGTGGGGGGACGGTCTGAGCGTTTGCATGAAGGCACTGTGCACATCTTTGTGTGCATGTGAGCAAGGAGTGTAAAAGCCCAGGGGGCAGAGGAGTGAGACACCAGGGCTCAGCTTGTGTGCTGGGCTTGAGAAGGGGTGGGAGTCATCCTAGCCAGGTGATTCCGGTAACAAGAGGATACCTGAGGAAACCAGCATCATTTTCAGAGATCTCTAGCCGTGCTGCTTCTGATACCATCACCTTTTTTTTTTTTTTTTTTTCTTAAGACCTCAGTATCTGTCAGGGACTGTGTCTGGGGCAGCTCACAATTGAGGGGCAGAGCTTGTTTGTGGGCATTGATTTTATCACCTGTGTGCTCCCTGGGCAGGTTAGATCCCTGGGGCAGGGGGCCCTCTTGCCTGTGAGCTATCAGCTGTGGTCAGACACAGCCCAGAGACAGCTGCTTGGAGATACTTTTCCACCTTGTCCCACACATGTGTATCTAAGGGTGGGAAATGGTACTACCTGCCATCTGGTGTCTTCTCTTGCCCTCTCCACAGGGACATGTGCTGGTGTCTTCTGGTGGGGTCCCAGGTTTGGTTTCACAAACATGCATGCTCTCAGCAAGTACTGTGTGAGACAGGACAAGGGTGAGTACAGTGGCAGAAGGTGCCAATTGTGGTTCTCACTTCCTGAACCATTATCTGTCATAGCAGACTATTTTTATCTCTGTTAAAGAACCTTAATTCCAACACTTAATTCCAGCTTTGGTATAACTTGCGTGTAGGCCAACAGGGAGTCACCCACAATCCAGAGACCATGATCTTGGTCTTTATTCAAATGCTCATGGGAACTTGGTTTACAAAGCGTGTTTGATGTGCTTTCAATAACTGCTGGTGCTGAGAAGATATTTTATTTAATCTAAGTTAGGTGTAGGCTCTGGTTGCTGAATACCTTGAGCTCAAATACTGTGCTTTGCTCCTGTCCAGTGAGAAGTGATGACACTTGAATGTCTGAGGCAAGGCTGCCAGCCTCTTGCCAAATGGGGTGATAGAAAACAGTTGTCAGAAATGGTACTCAGTGAAAATTTTGTGTCAGCAAGAAATTTTGTCAAACTGACTGGTTGAATAAACATTGTTTCAAACCACAAGAGCTGTGCCTATGGAAAAGAGTGTGACGTCACAATAGTTTTCATAATGGCAAGAAGTTGTGTTTTCAACTCAATGTATTTGATGTTTGGCCAATACATTTCTACTGGAAAACAAAATTTCCTGTGGAAAATAACAAGAACAAGACTAACGGTAGCATTGTTCACATTTTTAATTTGAAAATGAGAATAGGGATATGCTTTGAATTCCTTACAACTTGCCTTCATTTCTGAGCCCTTGGTATATAATGGTGTTATATCTGTGTTTTACTAATATTTAATCACTAAGTCTCTCTTTGACTTATCAGATCTTGAGCTTTATTATGCCTTCCCTCTATGCCTTCTGACTCCTTCCCCTAGAATGGATTTTCCAGTAAATTTCAGTGTAAGATTTTTCATTGGTAATCTTGCTGAGAAACTCAAAATTCAGAGCTGCAGTCAGTATTCTAGGTAAAAAAAATACAAAAAATACAACAAAAGTTACAAGGACTTGGTCAGACTTTTGGGACATTTCTTTAGTTCTTGTGGCAAGCAAGCTTTTATCATTAGTTTTTCCTTTGAGACAGGCAAGTGGAACACAGGCAGTGAGGAACGTAACAGGTGCAGGCTGATGCTGAGCCTACCTCTCATCAGCTCGAGTGTTTGAATGACTGTGATCCACTAGTGAAAAGTCAGAAAATAGCATTTATGCTTTCTTAGTTTAAAAGATGTTCTAGTGTTAATACTCTGATTCCATGACAATGAAAAAGGACATTTCCTGGGAACAAGACCTTGTATAACCTCATGCATAGTCTTGCCTGTACACTTTCTGGAGAAATCTAAGGCTCTGTGACCTGAACAGTTATCAGGGGCTTCCCGTGACAGCAAGGTCTTTACAGTTTCTTGTTTACAGTTTCTTGAGGAGCATTTTGAACCACAAAGGATCCTTGGGATTGTACCAAGGTGACACAGGCCATAACATAGCCCAGTGAGAAGAAAACTATGTGAACACTAGATTTTCAATTTTAAGGAGTTCATCCCCATGTTATGCTGGAACTTTCCCCTTTGTTTTCCCTTTTCGTTCTTTTCGTAATAAGGGTAAATTGCAAACCAAGCTCAAAAGTGTAGTTATTTTATTTTCAACAGCTCAGCTAAAGTAAATGCTCAAAGTTAGAAACATGCAGTTTAAACTAAGGGCTATTGGCAGTTCTCATTTTACTACACACTTGGCTACACAGGCAGCAAGGTTATCCTGCGTCCTCCTGGAAGTGATTTGATTTTACAGTGCCTAGACCTCTGTGGACCCCTCTCTCTTTCAGAAAGTTGATAGCTCATGTACTGTATTGCTCTTTATATTTTCATTCCAGTTGCAGAAAGTTTCCATTAAAAGGAGGCCAGTTTTCCTTTCATCTTGAGTGTTTTCCTATGCATCCTAAAATCAATAGTGCTTGGATAAAAAAATTGGAACAACAGATGTTTTTAAAAGCATGTGAGCAAGGAGATATGAAAAAGCATACTTGATATGTTTTACAGTGATATGATTTTGGATCTGTATCTCCTATTCCCAGCATGAACCTGCAATAAAAATAAATAGAAGGCAACAAGGCTAGTAGTAATGCTAAAGCTTCAATATAAATGTGGTTGCTTGTGAAAAAGCAGTTGAGTGAGTTGGGTGAAATGGCAGTGTAATTATATGGTAGCAAGTCCAAGTTTGATAGCTTGGAACTTGTCTTTGCACAGCATGCCACTTTCTTCGATAAAACCTGGTATGGCACACTGCTTGTTCAACACTTAATTTCTGGTTGTTTATTTTTAAATAATCTTATGAAATCTTAATGTTATTTTTCCTAATGTTTGGAAGGAAATTCATAGTAATGAATTAGTAATAGTAATTAAAATGCAGACCAAAATGGTTTAACCAAAATATCCCCAAAAGTAAAATTTTGGGTAGTTCAAATGAACATTCTGATTTCCTAGCTCTAATTCTCCATTTTATTACCACCTCTTGGATTAGCTTTGGTTTTGCAGAGATAAAGGATAGCAGTATACAAGGCACCTATGTAAAGAGTGCCTATGCCTTAACTCACCTAAAATTGAGGACTGCCTGTCACACACACGTGTATGTAACACTATTTCCACTGTTTCAAATAATAGAAACTTTTGCAAGATTGAGCAGAATTAAATGTCTTAAGCTTTAATATAAAATTAAAGTGACTAGTATACTTTTTTAAATAGTTCAGTAAAAATTGCTTCTTTTAATAGTAAGGTCTCTTATCTGATACCTGCTTCCTTCCCCTCTGTGGATGCTTCCTGTTTTCCATGTCAGTCCACACATCCCCCCATGTATTTCCATGTGCCTTTTCCTGTTGTCCTACATCCTGCTGCAGCTGTTCCTCAGATGCCTCTCCACCAAGGAAAGGCACCAAAGCTGAGCTGGCTTCTATATGGTGCCATGAAAACACACTTTATGGGCGCTTACCCTCATCCCTTGAGCAAGGAGGCCGCAGCACTTGCATCTCTAGGCATGGTACTGAGAAGTAGCCTGTGTACAATTAACAATGCATATCCCACTTTTGAAGTCCCTCTTGTGTCTTCACCTTGTCCCCTATGCTTTTTGTATCGCACAAGTGGTGCGAGAAAACCATCAGGAAAGTAACGTAAGTTGGGTCTATGATAGTACATAGCTAAATCATGTCTGCTGTGCTTTCATGTATGAGTTAGTTACCATCTCTGTGATGGCTATTGCTATGGAAATAAAATGTGGAATGGTAATTCAGAGAAAATTATTTAACAAAGGATCCTACTTATTATGTGTGGAATTACATCTTCAGGGATTCTGTAGAGTTCGTCTATAAAGCGGAAAGCCGGTACTGTCTGTACAGTACTGTCAAATACACCTTAGCTCATGAGTGTTCCCAACCCTCATTTCTACTGTTTTACAAGAGAAATGTGACTACATTTTGGTAACCTATGCTCCAACAACAGCAGAACTTTTTTAAAAGGGGGAAGTGCATGAGATATGATTACATTGTCAGAATTTTCTTGCATGTTTTTTATTGAGGGATATTTTCTTTCTCTTCCTTTTTTGTTCCTCTCCTCCAGGGGATGGATGTGGGCATACAGTGATGTATCAAGACAGTGGGACACTGGCATCCAAGAACTACCCAGGGACATACCCAAACTATACTCTTTGTGAAAAGAAAATCCAGGTGCCTCCAGGAAAACGCCTGATCTTGAAAATTGGAGACCTGGATATTGAATCACAGAAATGCGAGTCCAGCTACCTTACCATCCAGAGCTCTTCAACGTTGCATGGTATGTAAAAGACAAGGCAATCGTCAATGCATGAGTTGGTAAAAGTGTGAGTAAAAGCCAGCTCAGCAAAATGCAAGAAATGTCAGCCTCTGTTCTCTCTCCTGCTCTTCATATTCAAGTATGTTGTTCTCTATATGGGAGGCCATGGCCCCTCACATTGTGTGTAGTTCTGCCAAGGCTGAGGCTGCTGCCATGCTGTGCTGAGAAGGGGCTGCCGGGTCCACAGCAGCATATATTTGGCTGTGACACATCCACCCCAAGGGCTCTGCCTTTGGATCTGCAGAGCTGTACTATCACAGTTTTGGTGCAGCAAGTTTGTGGGCCTGTATCAGCTCTGTTCCCTTGTGTAGGGAAGGAGCTTGCTCACAAACTAGACAAAAATGAGAAATAAGCCAATGATCTTGGATGTCCCTATTCCTAGGCAGTTCATGGCTCAGAGAGGAGATAACCTTTACTGTTGCTAGCTATTAGCCACTGATAACCTTTGCTAATGTACAAGCTTTAATATTTGCAGATATTAAATGCACGCAACCAGACTGTACTCCTGTAAGAGATTTGCACAGGAAGATAAGCAAATAATCTGCTGTAGCTGTGCACTTAAAACAATCATAATGACAAGGGAATCATCTCCTGGGAGAATCTGAAGCCTTCCTCAAATGGGTTTTCCTAATCAGTTGTCACGAAACTTTGATCTGCACATTCTAGAAGAGTCAAACTGATTATCAAGTCAATCCACCCTTTTTCAGCCATCCAGTTTAAATCCTGGCTGCAAGGATTTCCCCAATGTAGGAGTAAACTCTGGAACTGATAGTTCATAATATTTTGTCTGTAGCTCATCACCCATCTGAGGCTGTGCTGTACTGGACTTAAAGGCAGAATGGATTCAATAGGAGCTGCACAGACCCTCTGCAGGTTTTCCAGCTTATTGCTTGGCTCAGAAAAGTATGTGGCTCTTCAAAGATGAGATTTCATAAGATAACTTCAGTAGTAAGAGGGTTGATTGCCTTTCATTCATCAACATGATAGGCTTATCACTCATCTGGTAAGAGAAGATCAAGTGAGGTATTAAAACCTCGCTTGCAAAGGAAGGTAAAGGTAATACCTCCCCCACGAGAACAGTAATTACATTTCGAAACAGCCTTCCCTTAGAGTGGGCAGTGACATGTTGATATTGAAGCCTTGCATAGAGTTTGATTTGAGGCTTAAGGAACATCTCTGTTCATGCGTGCTGGGTCTTTTTTTATGTTATTTATTTCTTTCTTTACTATGAGTGTGGTGAGGCACAGGAACAGGTTGCCCAGAGACGCTGTGGGTGCCCCATTCCTGGAAGTGTTCAAGGCCAGGCTGGACGGGGCCCTGAACAACCTGATCTGGTGAAAGGTGTCCCTGCCCATAGTGAGGGTGGAGGTTGGAAGTCCCTTACAGCCCAAATTATTCTATGGTTCTCAGATCCCTTTCATAAGTGTCAGTAATGAGTTGTGTTTACCTGAAACAGTCTGTCCTGTATTTGTGAGTAAGAAATAGGTGGTTAGTATTGCATTAATATTAAATATTTTTTATTGATACTATCTTGATATTTCTAATCAAAGGATCATCTTGGAAACTGGGATAAATCAATATATTCTTTTCTAAAGTGAAAAATGAAGCTTGGATGTTTATTGAAATTCTGAGTCCTTACATGTCAGCCTGAAGACACCTTCATATAGTTTATTCTACAGTTATTCAGCCTGTAAGCACAGAATACCTGTGTATTGTGCAATCAGTTCCACATAATTAATTTTTTCGAAGTATTTCCACGCCCATTTTCAGAGCTGATTGGTAATGTTTGATGTATGTGAACTATAATTTGCATTCTCAGTAATGAACTGCATAACTAGCAGATTTTGCTTATATGTGATTAAACCAGTTTTATAGGTTAGACAGACATATCATCTGTAATAGTTTTTGTGGTCTGCTGCTCTCTGTAGACTTTTCCATCAGCATACCTACAAAGTATTTACATTCAGGTAAATCCATGCAAAACAACAACATAGAAATAGTTTTATGGGTATAAATTCATGATGTCACTTGTCTTTTTTAAAAGACATGGGACTTCTTAGGTGAGATTAGAGCTCCTCTAATCTTTTTTTCAATAGTTTTGCTGCAGCTCTGGGCTTTAATATGCATTTATGTAAGCAAAAGAATCCCTGTGAGTGAGCACTGCTACATACGTTCAGTCTGTTAAGCAGCCTTTAGACAGATGTTTCTGAGCCCAGATTTCCTCTTTGAAACTCTCTCCTCTTCACAAACATCTATAGGAAGGTCAACATCTTCCCTTTGGCCAAAGAGATACTGACCTTTGCCATTGAAATTGCTTCACAGAACGATAGAGGGTTTAAAATATTTTGCAGGCATTGAAAACATCTGAGCAATTATAAACTAGTCCTGTATTCGACATGGGTTTAAAAAGGAAAACCTAAAAAGCAAAGTATGAAACCTGGCACTGTGAATATTCCTCATGTTTCAAATTAGCCAAGCAGTCTTTGCTCTATATTTAGGAAGTTTGCAATTACAAGACAGTAAGGTTCAAAGGGAAATATGTTCTAAATACCCTACTGATCTCCAGCTCTACAGAAAACAACATGACTGTCAGTATGAGTACAAACATCTGTTATGGAGTATTTCTGCAGCTTATAAAATTGGTCAGAGGCAAAACACTAGTTTATATATGTAAACATAAAATTAGTGTAAAGAAGACTCCAGATGACAAAGCACTGTTTTGCTTTTAGATTTCTTCCAGTCTTTTATATTTAACTGTGATTCATTCATGATTATAACACTTTACAGGGATTCATGCAATACAGCAAGGAGTAACTCAATTAGTGTTTGGCGTATTTATATTCCATGCAGTAAGGGGAAGCCGTTAAATACAAATTAATGGATTCAATGATTTATGTTGGCTGTAACATTGATGTCTTCACTTTTGTAAGTTGGTGACTACAGATTAGACCACTTACATGCAAGTTTTATTTAAGTTCAGGTTGTTCCTCGAATTTTTTAGACTGATAGTAGAGTACAATTAAGGCCTGGAAAAGCATGTAGTGTTGTTGTGTATGCTGATCTACTGAAGCCTCTCTGAGTCCCAACTAAGGCACAAATGTGACACTACAGTTCATCCCACCTTTGATACTTCTCAGCTTTGATGGACATGTGATGGCAGCTATTGCATTTAGATTTCTCCAATACAGCAATTAAAGGATGGTAATTAAATAAACTTAATGAAGTTCTGAACCTCAAGACATAAAATGTCTGAACACTGTATTTCTCAGTTCTTAGTCCACAGATTATTTTCTTCAGTGTTCACTGGAGGAAAGAACCTGTAGCAAGCCTTTTCTTTCAAGATGTTAGCTTTGTATCCAGACTTAGATGTGAAAATATTAATCATCAGTTAGCAAAGGGAGTCTAATACCCATTTTGGGGAAATTGAGTCACCTTTGCCTGACAAGCATTTAAATATTAGCACAGTTTTGCATGTGTTGTCTCTAGGAGAAATAAATAGATGATCAAACTTTGTTTCAAAGGCACAGCTTTTCACTGGGTTAAAATACATGTCTTTTGTCCCACAAAAACAATCTAGAATAAAAACTAATATGAAATATTAGTTTATGAAATATTAGTATATGAAATAAAACTAACATGTCTGCATTCACAGTGTAGACAAGGTGCAGCTTTTACTGAAATGCTTTTCTTCTCAAGTTAATTGCATTATCTGAGCATATTAAAAATACTGAGCACTGAAGTAGAGCTTCTGACTTTTTAATTAGTTAAAGGGATATGTGAAAACAAGATTAACCATTTTGGCCCTATAGTACTCAAGAACAAAATTTGCACTACTTATGAAGTTGGAGCATAAATGTTTTAAAAGTTCAACAGAAACTATTTTTAGTCAGCTTCTCTTCATGTCTTCATCAGATTTCTGCACCTCTTTTGATAATTTCTTCTTGCTTTTTTCTGTCTTTTTCCCCATCTAATAGCTTAGTATTTTTTCCTTTAATTTTGTGAGATGATCATCAGTCTTGACTGGAGAGAAAGACTGAAGAAGAGATAAGTGCCTACTTACTTCTCCATTGACTTCTAGTCAGTAGGAGGTTGATATGTTCCTCTGGGGTGGATGTCAGAGCTGCTGAGTGACTAGTAATAATTTGGAGAGTTAGTGCAGTTGACTTGTTCTTGCATAATTTACAGCCAGCAACTAGTGAAATAGAGAAATTACTGAAAATGCTTTCTCCTCCCCATCACTAACGACTGTTAGACAAATTGAGCATTTACTGGTATCTAATGGTTGCTGAGAGTGTGCACGTGTGTGTGTGCGTGTGTGTGCACGAATGTGCCGGACAACCAAGTGCCTTTGGATGCCTCCTACCTTTCATTATGACTTGAGGAGATTTGTCAAACCCGCCTCTTATTATTAGGTATTGAATTAAATATCTTACTTGAGTAAAGGGTGTGTCCAGGTTTCTTTTTTGCCCCTCAAAGGAAACTTGTTATTACTGTATTGTTTCTGGTATTTCAGGAAACCCAGGGAAATGCCCAGACAAGTTCTTGCTGAAGTTCCAGCAGTTTCTTAACAGTCAAAACTCTTCTAACAGTTGGGTTTCGCCTGAGTGGTTGCCTGAATATCCTGAGGTTTCAGCTTTGGAAAGATTGATGCAACAAAGAATGTCTGTGTTTTATTTTACCAAATGGGCCCTTTTTTTCTCTTAGCTGCATACAGTGTAATGTGTATTATTCTCTGGTTTTTGTTAAACTACAGCGCTTCACTCATGATTCCTTGCTGTTGCTGTGATCCTATCCTTGGATTTGGCTAAAACCACAGCAATGTTAGAAGTTGAGGATCTCACCTCAGGCCAAGCAGGCAGCCATACAGCCTGTGCAGGTGGTCCAGACCATCCATTTTTAAATTGCCATTACTTCTCTAGTCTAACTTGGATGCCTTTCCTTTATTGCAGTCTCTGGCAACCCTTTGGAAATGTTATCTGAAAGTTTTATTTGTTTTGCTTAAAACAAGAACTGCTTACTGCTCAGCCTGAGGTCAGACTGTGTTGCACAGAGTTAAATGTTGAATAACCAGGCTGTCCCATCCTGACTACTCTGTCAACTTGTATCTTCTGAGTGTTAAGCACCACCTTCCCTGAGTCCTTGGTATGGTGGAGAGGAAAAGTTACTGCTTATCAAAGTGAAGTATTTGTTTGAATGTGGGATGGAGATGAATTCGAGAATGCAGATGTTTTCATACAACAGACCCTTGCTCATTTCGTATGCTATTTGTGAAAGACTTGTGCACTGAATGAGTTTTTAGTTCTGAAGTGAAACAAGCATAATCTGTGTTCATCATATCCTCTGCGCTTCCCCAGCTACTGAGGTAATTCCAAATTGATTTATTTAAGAAAAGATGACTGACTATAAGGATGACAGTTTGAGACACTGTTTTACCCAAACAAATGCATTAGGACATATTAAGCCTGGAGAGTGGATCTATGGGATTGTTGCTGTACCTTGCCTGCCAACAACAGTTTACTCTGAAAGTAAAGACTAAAGGGGAGACGATTCTCTGTTAAACAAAGGATGTCATGATTTGATAGGTAAACCAAGCTTCCTAAAGGCCTCTGCGAATGTGAAACTGCAGATTTCAAGTGAAGTTGAGGAATTTAAAAGCCGAATGAGTATAGTGAACCAGACAGTAGCTAAAGAGGGAAATAATTACTTCTAAAAGGAAGCAAAAGCCTTATGGAAGAGGCAGAAACTATTCGGAAGTACAGAAACAAACGGCATGGAGGCATTGCCAGCTGGTGTAAGATTAGAGGGTCCTCTAGGCACAGCATTTCTTACAGGAAGTAGAAAAAAATAAAGGAAAATAATTCAACAGAGAAATGCTCATGAGCTGTGCCAGAGCCTGGTTGACAGGAGAAGTAAACTAGACCACATAAAACCAGACAATGCTGTAAAGACCATAAGATTTGCAAACCAGCATTATTATGAAAAAGACAAAAGCAGTAGGCTATTTGCTAGCATTAAAAAATAAACATGTAAAATATTCTGTTCAGTCTCCAGAGAAGCAAGCCAAAAAGGATATCCATGATACAATTTACCGTGTATCTTGCAGGATGTTAATACTACTTGGAGGCAGGGATTCCAAATAAAAGTATTTCATTTAAGCCACCTAAACCATACCAACAGGTCAGATGTTCTGGATGAAAGGCATTCAATGTTAGTTTAATTAGAGAATATTTAATTAGGTATGTTTGAAATCCTTAGACCCCTAATATCTTTCCTTCAGAACTTTATATATATATAAGAAGAATCTGGAGTAAACAGACAGAACCACAGTTGGGTCAGCTTGCTAATGAGACACAAAGAAGTAAAAGCCCTGGCATCTAGATGTACTGAAATAGGGAAAACACCTACTCAGTTTCATCACATGTAACACATCTGTTTATTAAATCAAACTCTTTTCTTTGTTCTTGGTAAACAAACCAAATTCTCCTGCCTACTTATCCCAACAGAGCTCCAGCCAAGTCACTTTAACAGGAAATGGAGAGAGATCAGCGTTCATGACTCGTTTTTCAAGCTAAATATGCAAAACAACTTACCTCACAACTAAGAGAAGATGAAAAACTGATAATGTGATCTGGCAGTTCTCAAAAGGGATCTTAAAAAACTTTTGGCTAAGTTCCAGGTTTAGGAATTAAATATTTATCCAGAGTCAAGTCCAAATGCTGCAGCAAAAATTAACAGGGCCTTATAAACAAGTTTCTCATTTTCATACTAGACACAAACCGAGGCTTTCTCCATCATCCCTCATCTTTACTATGGTTGTACAGTATTGATCTAGACAGCAAAGGGATATCAATAAATCCTAGGTAGAATGGACAGACAAGACAGGGAGCACATATGAATGAATTTTAAAAGTAAATGTTAACAGTATTTTTGTCATCTCAGTTGCAAATGGAAGATATTGAGTAGTAAATACAATTTTCAGATGAAATCTAATGTCTACAGATGTTGATTGGTTTTAATCCTCTAATGTCTGTAAATTCTGGCAGTGTATGTATGTAGGCATCAAATGCTGATTTCTTAAGCTTTTTTTTTTTTAAATTTTGAGTTTCTGAATTTCTGGGTTTCATTTGGATTATACAACTCTACAGCTTAGACTATTTTATATTTTATTTTACTGGTTTTGCTCATGAGGTGTGACTTGTTTATATAGTTATCTGGAGCATATGTAGGCTTGCTGCAGCAGGAGACACTCATCCCTGATCCAGCCAGTGTGTGGTTGAGTGAATCAGCCATCTAAATTATACCTACAGAGTAGATAGGTCACTGCCAATTGCTGCAAGGGAGAAAGCCAAAGAGCACTTGTAAGAAAATATGTAGAGACAGTCCTTGAGAGAAAAAAAGGACTAAAGCTTTCTCAGGTGTTTTGTTTTGGAGAAATGCAATGCCTTCTTGTCTTCTTCCCCTCTCTTGGAAAAAAAAAATAAATCTAAGTTAGCACTTTACTTCTCCCACTGCAATCTAACACAAAAGGCCTCAAATAAATCACTTGTGAAGTTGTCTGGTATGACATGGTGTCAGATGCTGTCTTTTTGATAAGTTCATTTCCTAAGCAATTTGTTTAACCCTTTTTATAGTCATTGTTTTCTCTGACTAAGATGTGAATCATTTTTCAACACATGAGTACTCCAGAGAAATGTCACACTCATTGCTTGTTTCTCTGCCTGCCTGGCTTTACCATATAATTTTTATAAGCCAAAAGACAAGAGTTCCTGCTTTTGTTTGTCCCATTCTGCTGACAGCTGGCTGTTGTTGCCTCTGATTGGGCTACTCTGTAGTCTGACCTTATAGTTATTATAAGGCAGATAAAGTATTTGGGAAAGAGTGTCCCCATCCTCAGAATATAGAGCAAAATTAGGAAGCTTTTAGGAGCCTTTTAGGAAGGGTATCACTCATCACATTTCTGCCATGCTGTGGATATAACTTCTTATGTCTCAGAAATCAGTTCCAAATGGCCCTAAAGTAGTCACCACCAACAAAATGAGGTTGTCTAGGAAAAATAAAAGTGATCATTTTTCATCCCATTTTCATCCCAAAGACTTCCTTTAGGACATAGAAGCTGTCATTTACCTCAATGGAACAGATGGGCTGAGAGCTCGTAAAGGGTCATTTATTGTCTTTTCTCTAGGGCGAATAAAAATCTGTGTGCCACCTTACCAAAACCTCCTTGCAGTTTATATTGTAAATAGCCTCATAAATTCAAATAAGAGTCCCCAAACTACTTTGGATTTTCTGTATTATCTGTGCTTGAGGGCAGGCAGGGTCAAGCGCTTGCACTCAGGTATGGTGACAGAAGGCAAGCTCAAAGACTGTGGCAACCTCAAAAGAACACTCCCTTTGGGAACTGACTTCTGAAGAAGCAAATATAATTACTAGGAGTCCTGGGCATGCCTGCTGTCACAAGAAAGGAGTATCCCAAAGGTGGTTCCAAGATGCTGTAGTTGGTAGCTATAAAAGCCTTATCTAATTCAACGTAAGTGCAAGGCCCTTGTCTCCCTGTCCCACTCCCTTCATCTTCTCCTTTCTCTACTTTTTTCTTTAAAACTCTAGAGACTTGAACTGTGTAATTCCACGATCTGCTGGTGTTTATAAAAAGAAAAGGATCAAAAAGTGTTCTCAGTAAGGTGTTATAAGCCTTGCAGTACAATTTGGCTTGTGGCATGCAGGTCCCTGAAAATCAGGCGCTCTGTTTGTGATCTTAATCCTTCCTGACTGGCTGCTGTGCCACAGCAGCATGAGCTTTATGTGTCTGGAGAGTTTATCCAGGAAACCCTGCCTAGATCCCTTGGATTGCTTTTGAATGCTCTGTGATTTTCTCTAATAAATTACTCCTGGTTGTAAGCATGTTGTACTTCAAAGGTCGAAGGGCATTAATCATTCTCTTAAAGCTTATGTGATAAGAGATGTAGATGCTGGAATTTCTACCATGGAGAGACAATTGGATCCTGGCCACTCCTTGTCAGGGCAACTTTGGATCTCATACCCATAAAGTACTGAAGCTAAAAATCTTTTGTCAACATTTGGATTGGTACTGAAAGAGAACAAGTGTGTTATGAAACTCTTTGCTAATCATGAGAATATTCCAGCCTAATTATGTAATCTAAACTTTTGAAGTCTTCTTTGTTCTGTCCATAGGGCCATATTGTGGCAATGTGATGCCTGTCCCCAAAGAAATCATTCTGGATAGCAACGAGGCAACTATTCACTTTGAGAGTGGATCCCACGTGTCAGGACGTGGCTTTCTGTTGTCCTATGCCAGTAGTGATCATCCAGGTAAAGTGAAATCCAAAAGCAGCAGAGGATTAGTAGCATAGTACCCTCAATTTCATTATCTTCTCTACTCATGTAAACTTTAGCCCAAACGTTTATTCATAAATATTTCCAGATTAGAGTGAACCATGGTATTTTTCATAGCACATGTACAAGAAAGAAGTTTTAATTTTAACCAGATATAATAGCTGCTAAAATGCTACCTTGACCCTTTGCAATACAGGCCCAGTGAAAGAGAAAATCTGTACCTTTTCCTTGAAGCTCCAGTGCATTCTGGGCTCCAGCATCCACCACACTGTGGTGAGATGAAGGGGTAGGAGAGATTAAAATTTTCATCACTACATATAATGTTCTGGAGGTCTATTCAACATTGATGAAGGTATAAAATGTAACAGCAGTAGAAGAGAGAGTTGAAAAGAATGAGGGAAAACCACAGCTGTTGCTTCCAGTTTAATAAAATTGCTTAAGTATTATACAAAGGGTTCTTTAAATGTAATTTCATGTTTAGCCAAATATTTGTCTGTATTTCTACATCCTACAGTGGGAATTGACATTTGTAAACTTTTCACAGATCTAATCACCTGTTTGGAACGAGCAAACCACTACACAAAGGCTGAATTCAGGTAAAGAGGATTTGCAGCTCTCTGTGTTCTGGCTTGCTGTGCTGTATCTGTCAGCTGGTTCGATCCTTAGAAAATGTTAGAAACCAGTCTTGTATTTCTGGAGAGGTGAATTTTTTTGAGCTCCAATGCTGTAATGGTTCAAGGCCTAGTTGTGTGAAACAGTAGTGCAGAAAGGAAGTCTGCAGCTCAGAAAAATGATGGAATGTAGTTGCAGAGCTCTTAGCAATACTCTTTAGGGCATATATATACACATGGTATATGTAAAAAGAGTTTCCACTTTGAAATTTAAAGTAGCCTCAAATTCCAGTGCTCCCTCTGAGAGCAGATCACGTCCCAGCTGATACAAGATTATCTGAGGACAAGCTGTAATTTCTTGATGCCTTGAACTTTGTGATAGCATTTGAAATGGTAATAAATTGTGCTCTTCTGGCTGCTGTCTGAGTGCGCATATAGGCTTCTTATATGGGCTGTGCTGAAAACTTGTGTGGTAGCATTTCTAGAACAAGAGAATTAAACAGAAATAAATGCCCTTGCAAAACTGCTTTTCTGGTTCTTTGTGTGCTACTGTGTCCAGTCCATCTATGAGTTCAAGGGCCTATTTATTTGCCTCCTAGACTCACTAACAGAACATCAGCCAGAAACTGCTGCTAAAATATTTATCGGTTTGAGAGCATTTATTTTATACAAGTTTGTTGGTGTGTATCATCGCTATAGTCTTGTCTTAAACAAGCCTTTCTTGTCTCACTATAGCAGATACTGTCCTGCTGGCTGCAGAGATGTAGCAGGTGACATTTCTGGGAATATTGGAGAAGGATACAGAGATGTAAGTACACGGGATAATGAGGAGAAATTTATAAAGATGAAAGAAACAAGAATAGAACAACTTGGTTTAAACTTCTACTGCTTGGCTTTTGTCAATAATTCTTCACAGCTGTGTTAGAGCTTTTATTATCAGTATATAAGTAAGCTATCAGTATATAAGCACACAGAGACACTTGTCAAACAGACAAATCAATTGTGTGAGAACAAAGTCCACTGATTGTCAAATACACCTACTGACTTGTGGTTTCTGGTTTGCTGGAAAAATCTTGCATAGTGTTTGTCCCTCTTCAGGAGTGCTCATCCATGCACTATATATTTCTATGACTTTAGTTTTTACTTGTTTGGTGTCCATGTGTGAAAGAAATTGATTCTGGTAACACATGGATTTTCTTTAAGAGTATGCCTGCAGCATCCTAGCAATCTGCTCTGAAATTAAATAAATCTTACACATTGCCTAATCACATCCCACTGATAACTACCAACCTCTTGGGTTGTTTTTACTGCTTGCTCTTTAAAGCGAAAAAGTTGCCCAAATCCTTGTATTTATCCACAGTACATATCACACAGAGCTCTGCCCTCTCTGTGCCCCTCACTGTAGACTGGCCTCCTGTCATGCCTGTGAAATCTCATAGAAGTGAGTAAGTTTAGTCATACTACTGAAGTAAAATCCCTCCCTATCACAACTGTAATAGTTGCTGTGTTTCCAAAAAGTCAGCGTTCACGTTTAACCTGTTCATCCAGTTATTCAAGCGTGCTGGCTCCAGCCTGGAAAGTGGCAAAGCTGAAGAAACAAAGAAATGCCATGTTATATTCTCATTAGCTGGAGTGTCCTTGATTTGGATGATTAGAACAGAAAAGCGGCACATGTCATGACCTCATGCAGATCTTATCTGCACTGAGGAATTTGTGAAAGAAGTTCTCTCTCCACCATTAAGGAGATTTAGCTTTTCTGTTGGGAAGAATCTGCAGGGCTCCCCCGGATGCCTGCTGCCTTTGTGCCCCCACTCCCCCCAGCCCTCTCTGAAGGGAGCAGCCTAGCTTGTCATACCACAGCCCAAGCCAGGCTGCTGTGAACCAGACCAAACTCTGCCTGCAGCCACCTAGTTGACACAGAAGTTGTCCTGCCTATATTTTTCAGTGCTATCCCACCTGAGATATTGGGAAATGTGCCATACTTAAAATCCAGCAGCAGCTAGTCAACACATAGCCAATTCTCCTAATATACACCATGACTGAAATCCTAAGGTGTAGTTATAGGTCTGCCTTCAGGCAAGAATGCCAAGAAATTACTGATTTATCTTCCCAAGGAAGAGCTGCCTTTGACTTTTTGTTCCTGAGGAGTGACAATCTTATTAGATTATTTTTTTTTCTCATTTGAAAAAAAAAATTACTTTGGGAAACATGTATTTTTCAGAGATTACTCTTCTTTCTCCCTCCCTTGTGTCTTGAGCTTTTGCTGGATTTTATGAGCTGTAACACTTAGTGTACTAGTGGCTTGGAAGGGAAAGCATTAACACTTTGTCAGGTTGATCTTTTGAGCGTTGTCTTCTGCCTTTCAGACCTCGCTGCTGTGCAAATCTGCAATACATGCAGGTGTGATCACAGACGAGCTGGGCGGTCAGATCAGCGTCACCCAGCAGAAGGGCATCAGCCGCTACGAAGGCGTCATCGCCAATGGCATCCCCTCACAAGAGTGAGTACCACTGGTGGGGCTCACACTGGGGGCAAACCGCGGAGCACAGTGCACTGCCCACACCAGCCGAAGTAGGTGGGGACACCATTTTGCGAGGAAAAGATGTTAGGTGGGCACCTAGGGGCTTTTGGGCTTAGTTTCTGCAGGCTTTATTAAAGTGGTGCTGGCATGGGAAATAGGGAAATGTCCCAAATTTTCAGTGGCTCTATACCTTTTTTTATCCCTTCTGTTCTTTCCAAAACATATTTTCAAATTACTTGGTTAGCAGATACATGAGAATATAATGTTCTGCAACAAACATCTTTAATCAATGTGTTAATAAATCATGATAAATTCATGTGAAAGTTTAAAAACAGCTAGTAAGACTGAATAAATAAAAAGTGCCATTGAGCCATAGGGGATTTAATAAACAATTTCTTAAACATTGTGCTTTTGACATGTTCAGAGTTTTTCTCTCTTAGAATATTTATAGCAAGGGTGTTATATTTACCGCTTAGCTTCTGACTTTTAATTGTACTGTTGTTGAAGTAGAAATAAATCCTCTAATCTCCATCCAGCACAGTAAGCCCTTCCAGCAACTGCTTGTCATTTCTGTTTGGTTTATAGTTTTTAATTTTCAAATGTTATCTGAATTTCACATGAGGCTTCATTTTTTTATGTAGAAAGAGAAATTTCCATCCCATAGCCTATGAGAGTTAAGGGAATATGTATTTTTATACTATTTTCCTGGTTTATCCATGATTTCTCACACCCTCCTGACAACTTTACAATCATGGTTTTATTCATTAAAAAAAGGCATTCATTTGCTCTGTTTCTGTGCTTAAACTTCAGCACAGATTGAAACGCTGCGCATATAATGGAAATGGAGTATACAAATTTGGGTAGTATGTAGATCATAGCCAAAGAACTGTAAAGTCTAAATATTTTCTATTTTTCTTGAAAGTAAATTGCGAAAGAAATTTAATATATAACTTGTATCGAGCAAAGCAGGATTGATAGCTCAGTCAGGAAATGTATATATGCTAGGGAAAGATACTGTTTGCATAGTTAACCCATCACCTTAAGTGCCACTTACTTCGTGTAAGTAATAAAAGTACCCACAGAGATGCAAACTTGTCTCTGTTACTTTCAAGTGGGAAAACTTCCATTTACTTGAAGGAGGGTTGAAATGTGTGCTTCCAGTCTGAAGCCAGCCTCCAGGGCTTAGATTTAGCCAATTTAACATGAGGCCTCTGAGAAAGTCACCCTAAGGAGGAGCAAAGCCCCTGTAGCTCTCCTGCCTACGTAGAAGGGGCGTAGAAGCACTCCTCAAGCATAATGCACATCTTGAAGAGACTGAATTGCCCTCAGGAGACAACCATTCACTTTCTACAGTTTATAGAGGGAGCCACAGATAAACAGACTCATAATGCCTTGGATGCCTGCAAACTAGATGGCACAAAGTTTAAGAAAAATGCAAGTGTGAGCACAGTGCTTCCCAGGATGCTTCTGCCACACCTAACGGCTGGGACAATCCCTGGAGCAGATGAACTGCTGGTGTGAGGCCATTATCCCAGAACAGGGAAATTGGAGTATGCAGGGAAATCCTTTTATTTCAAAACGTGAAAAAATGTTCTTAGAAACAGTGGGCCTGTTTACTAAGAAAATGAGCTAATGCTTTAAAAAAGCTTTTATGGGAGGTATTTACAAAGCTGCATGGCTTCCTTGTCCTCGGGGTGCCTACACACTGAAAGTAAATCCTGCAGAGGAGCCAGTGCTGGCAAGAAAAAAATTGGTGCTTGAGCAGCAGTGCTTTAAGAGCTTTTTAGATGCCCTTAAATAAAAGCTTACTCAAGCTTTTAAAATCTCATTTATAGTGGATTCTAGTATTAAGGATTTAAATTATTTAGTGACTTGATCTGAAATTGACCTCATCAAAAGCTGGTGTGGGGGTGCATTGAGCTGTTAAGTATCTCTCTTGTTAACATGGAGTTACAGCTTGCTCTCCCATCATCCCACAAGAGCTGACCTTGGCCTCCCCACTCTAGTTCCCACTGGAACTTGTTAAGTTCTAGTATCTGTGAGGTTTTCAGTTCTCATGATCCATGTGTGGACCTGCACCTGCAAATGCTGTAATGAAGAGCAAGTGGCTGGATTTATTGGGCAGCTCTGGTACCCCAGTACAAATACATGGAGGTTGGGGTTTAAGTTTGTAACCTGGCCTAGCCTGTGACTACAAATCCATATGTGAAATCATTTGTCTTTGAAAATGCAAGAGACTGTGTGCATGTGAATAGTGAAAGATGAGATTTGCTTACAAAAAGCTTGCTTGAGACCAACTCTGGAAAAAATGTGTTGGGGTTTTTTGGTGGGTTGTTTTGTTTTGGGATTTTTTGTTTCTTTTTTTTTTTTTTTTTAATTAGTGCAAGTAGCATCATTTTTTTGCAGAGCTGCCAGCGCAGGTCTTCGATGTGGTGCTTCCACCAGTAGTGTTAAAAAGGCAAGATCCCGAAGGTTGTCAGGAAAATGAAGAGCATGGGACAATACCCTCCCTTAAAGAACAAAACGGAATTTGTGTGACAAATGGTAGTTGTCACATTAGGAAACTGATGAGTTACCACTTACAGAATTCATTTCTTTTTAGTGAATTATAGCAGAAATATTTCAGCTTGATTTCATAGTTTTATAGACCTTAGAAATGCTAACCTCCTCCCTCTATTTGCTAAATTTGCAGCTCTCTATTTGAAAGAGAGCTGGGTGACGTTTTTATTACAAAGTTTTATATTCAAGGAGCACTGTGATTGCTGTTTTGGGTAGGTTTTTTCTGATCACCATAGGTGTTTATTTTCTTCTCTTGTGAAATGGATTGCCTTGCATACACTAAGAAAGCAAAAGATATTTTGGCTATGAGGTCGAACTGGTTTGAAGTGAGGAGAGTGCATCTGATCACCCCTGAGGATTGCCTGGGGAGAAGATGTGGGAGGGAGGGCTTGTGTTTCCCCTTCTAGCTACATGCCACCTACATGCCCAAATAAATCAGCTCCTGCCCAGTCATCTCTGATGGGCTTTGTTTGCCTGTAGTCATTAGTTTTCCCTCAGTGAGAGAAACAGGCAGTGTTTTTATTGACCTTGACATGGGGCTACTTTCCTATTCTCCATTTGCAGTGCTCTCAAAACACATAGATGTGCACACCCTGGTTAGCACGCAGACAATACCTCGGGGGGGAATTTTCCTGGCCAGCAACAAAGGGCAGCTTGAAAGGGAGCTGTCTTGATGCTTAGTGCAGAAGTTGTTTTACTGCTTAGTCACGCTGGCCAAGGCTTTTCACAAAGGGTAAGTGATGCATGCATCTAATTGAAGTGATGGTGGAAGGGTCAGATTTTCAAGAAATCCAAACTAATTTCACGTTAAAACCCAGGCTTTTCTTTTTATAAGGCAACCGGTCAGTCATTGCTTCTAGAATGAAACCTCAGGGGCATCTCCTTGGGAATCAGAAAGCAGCTCCCTGGGAGGCCAAGGAAAGCTCAGCTTTCCCTTACAGAGATGATTTTATCTTGTCCTGCATTGTGCAGGGCAGTATGGAGTGGCCCAAGAAATTTTTCTCCTGGCGCAAAGCAGTCCATGTCAGCAGGAGGAAGAAAAAAGGAACCACAGATGTGGTTACTGGAGCATAAAGAACCATTCGTAATGGGAAATGTTGGCCATGGTTATAACAGAACTGGTTCCCATGCAAATTAAAATGGGAACTAATTTCCACCCAGTGACATGCTATGACACACCTGTAGCCCCCAAGGGAGGAATGGCCAGAGCTGGTATGGTTAAGTTGCCATCAACTGCCATTCTTTTGTAAGCAGCAAAATGCAACGGACTGTCACTTTAAAGCATAACAAATGTTCAGATCCATTAAAAAAGTGATCCAAATTCAGTCACAGTAAGAGATGCACTAGAGTGCTTTTACTGGGATCAGTAACCAGCCAGCAGAGAAAGCGGCTGCCCGGCCAGAGATATTTTACTGGGTAAACAGTGATTCTGAAACTGTACATCAGCATTCCTGTGACCACCTCATGAAAGACTGAATTACCTTTTTCTTTTCTTACAGTGGTTCGCTGTCAGATAAGCGGTTTACATTTACTTCAAACGGTAAGAATAATTGCTTTATTTTTAGTTATTCTACTGCTGCCTTTTTATTTAAGTATTTTCTGCAAAAGTTTTGAAAAATAATCAAGAGAATGTTAGGCTGTGTCTAGGAAGGATATTTTAGAACAGCAATTTTTTAAAATTGGCAAGTGAATAAAAAAATTGAAGGGATGTCAAGTGAGCTAGGAAAAAAACCACAGAATATGTGTGGTCACACGCACATAGACAAGAAACAGAAATAGTATTCTGCTGTTGCATTTCTGGTGCCAGCATATGAAAAATGGCAATCAGATAATCCCATTTTTATGTACTTACAGCCACAGAAAAATGAAAGCAGGTTTTTTTCAGACATTTAAAAAATTTCATCTTCATCATACAAGAGAAAGAAGGCATAGGAGGAATGAAGACATATTCATATTGCATTGATAGAGAATGATTTTTTTAATGACTTTCCAAAATGCAAACCCTTCTTTTAATTTGTCAAGCTGTTCATTTGCACAAAACACAGCAAAGATGGGGAAAAGTTCGTGTTCGTTCATTTGAATTACTTTTTACACATTTGAGATAAAATCATTTATTATTCCAATGAAAACTGTAGAGCATGTATAGGCCTTTGAATCTGCCATGGAATTATTTTTAACTTCATTGAAACTGTATTCCACTGGCCTGTTTTCTCTGAAGAACCTTAATGTGCAGAAATTTTGTAGGTTCTTTGGTGGAGTTTGTAATACTTACCTGCAGCTATTATCTTCATGATATCACATCTTGGCAGCAGTATCAAGGAGCTTCTCTAATGAGTAACTTTCCTAGCCTTAATTGCAGGTGAAGATCATGAAATATTTACAGTAAAGTGTTCCTTTCAGTACAGTGTCTTCATCTGTGAAATGTTTTGTACAGCAGAATTAGTTAATGCCAATCTCAAAACATAAATATTATGTTTCAGAAGAAAAATTTAAAAATAAAAAATGTCTTCACAGGAACGAGACAAAAGTGCAGAGATTAAAAAACAAAGTTGCAAAAATAGCAGATAAAGTCAGAAGGTGTCATGTATGTAGGCGTTAGATTGGTAAAGGAGAGGGATTGCAGCGCTCTGGTACTGGATCATCCACTACAAATTGACTGGTAAACACCACATCTAATGGAGAGCATCAGGCTAGCACTAGATTCAGCAATGTCTGACTTGCTGTTGTGGGTGGTCTTCAAATGTTGCTAGCCTAATATAAAAATATCCTGTGAAAACGCAAAATAACTCCTTCTCCCTGTCTGTGTGGGGACTCCTAGGCTGCAACAAATCTCTCAGTATGGAAGAGGGATTCCTATCCAAGAGCCAGGTTACTGCATCTTCCTACTGGGAGGAAACCAATGAGTTTGGGCAACTATTCGAGTGGTCTCCCGACAAGGCTTGGTTTCAAGTCCTGGAATTAGCTTGGGCCTCTAACCACAGCAGCAATCGAGAATGGTTGGAGATAGACCTGGGAGAGAAGAAGAGAATAACAGGTATGTTGCTGCCTGGTTATTAGAAACTGGTGTTTCAGCTGGACAACAATGAATGCAGCTGAAAAGCTATTAAAAATCATGACTGTTTACAAGACTTGTCTTTCTACAGGCATATAGGATTGAACTCAGTTGTCATGCATGTCTGATCTGTAAACATGCTGACAGAACAAAGTACTTACACAGGGACCAGTAGAGTCTGGATGGATGGTAAATGATTGCTTAGGATCTGTTAATGATGCAGTCCTCGAATCAATAAGAAATATGAAAGTCACAAACTTTGAAACAAGGGTCCAGGTGAAAGAAATTCTTTTTTCTGTCTCCTGGTTTAGTTGTAAAGACGTAAATTACAGTTGCTGCTAAAGATGTAAAGATGGCTGATACTGACCATAATATCAAAAAGAAATCATCATTTTGGAGTAACAGAATCACAGAATGGGTAAAGTTGGAAGAGACCACAGTGAGTCATCTAGTCCAAACTTTCTGCTCAAGTAGGGCCACCCAAGAGCATGTTGTGCAGAATTGCATCCAGATAATTTTTTAATATCTCCAGTAAGAGGAACTCCACAACCTCTCTGGGCAATCTGGTGCTCATCCACCTGCACAGGAAAGAAGTTCTTCTTCATAGTCAGACGGAACTATCTGTGTAGCAGTTTCTGCTCTCTTGTCCTATTGCTTGGCACCACTGAGGAGAGCCTGGGTCTATCTTCTTGACACCCTCCTTTCAGATACTTACAGACATTGATGAGGTCCCCTCTCAGTCATCTCTTCTTGAGGCTGAACAGGCCCAGCTCTCTCAGCCTTTTGTGCTCTGTTAAAAATATCCATTGCTCTAAAATCACAATTTGAAACTGATTTCCACTCTTCACACAACTTTAAACTCTATTTCAACACAGTGTGAAAAATAAATTAAGACCTTGAAGGCCAACGTTTTCTGAATTATTTTGGCTTCTGTGTTTGCATTTGAAAATGTTCCTTTAAAAGAGACATCTAGCAAATTAAAATGTTTTTTTCCAATTTGTTAAAAGGGATTAAGACCACTGGTTCTAGATCCACAATGCTGAATTTCAACTTTTACGTGAAGACATTTACAATGAACTATAAAAATAACAACTCAAAATGGAGAACTTACAAAGGGATTCTGAGCAATGAAGAAAAGGTAAGGAAAAGTGGAAAGGGTAGGAAAACACAAAGCAATAATATGTATGCTGCCTTGACATTGAAGGGCAGGTTTTCACTGTCAAGAAAGATAAGTTTCAAACTTTTCTAGACTTGGGTTGTCTTCCCCAGTGTAATCTAGGCCTATGGAGTAGATACTGAGCTTGTCAAAACAAGGAAGTTATCCAGAGATTGATGAAGTTGTAGGAAATACACAGGGAGTCATGTGTATGTCTGTACCCTTCTTTTAAAAAATTGGTGTAATGAAAGCTGTACAACAGGCTGTTTGGGCAGGTCTTTAGATCAGCTCAGCATTTGCCCTTGCTAGGAATGCATTGCTCAGTATGGCACCAGCAAAACTGAGGCTCAGCTTCCAATGCATCAGGATGGTCAATCCACCACCCCCTGCCAAATGAGACAACCCACTCAGGTAAAGTGCAGGGCTGCTGGCGGAGCTGTGCCTGTGGCTTCTGCACTGGCTGTGTTACCATCACCAGGCCTGCACCACTCCCCACCCCTCACTGCCAGGATTCTTCTGACACAGGTGGGCACAGCCTATGTCTGTTAGAAATTCATGTAGCTGAATGTAAAATACGTGCTCTTACACTAAAATACCCAACAGCTTTCACAGACTCAGTGTGGCTGTACCAATGAACAAATGAAAGAATTGGAACAAGCTCCTGCAGACAAAAGACATGCTACGTGATTTTGCTTGATAACATTTTTTCCTGAAAGCCTCATGTCTCCTTTCAAATAACAGAAACTCCCAAAGTCTCGCTCCCTGTCCCCACAGTGGTCAAAGTCAGACCTTCACTCATCATTTCTGAGGGAGCTCAGCTTGCCTCAGGAGAAGGCTCTACCTGGATCTCAGGCCTTACAACAGTTTTTTAAAAACTTGATAGAACTGTAGAGGGATTTCCCACTAGTTCTGATTTTCTTGGTTTGCATGGCAAGGAATTTTACTACCTAATTGTTAACTGATTTAATATTTTTTTGAATGTTAAACTGAAGGGATGTTGGCCCAAAAAGTGACAAATCAACCTAGTAGTGGCTGAACTGCAAAGGCTTGTATTTTTCCACAGTGACTTGTTATATACAAATAATCTTACTAAAGTATTATATATGATCTTAGTTTCATCTAAGGTGCATGACAGAACCTGTCCCATCAGAACCCCATGTGGCCTGGCATTTTATTTGAGATATGCTGAGCTCACTTCTCTGTCTCACTAAGCTTTTAAGTTTTCCTAGATCATGCTGAAGCATTTCCAAAAATGAATATTGTAAGGACTGCTGTTCTGCACAATGGGCTGAGCTGATTTTGGGAAATAATGTATAAGTGCAAGAACAACTGTGTAGTCAATAGTCACTCTTCAGGCTTTATAAAACACCGACGGTTTTACTAAAATGTCTATAAATACTTCACTTCAGTTTTTTCTTTTTACATCTTCATCCCCTGTTCTCAAGAAAGGGTGCTGTCCTGCTACTAAATAAAAAATGATAGCATCATACCAGCATACATTAACTAGAAATTACACAGAATTGGAATGGTGATAATCTTTCTATTCCAAGCTTGCAGAAAAATGTGATCATCTGGCAGAACTAAAAAGATTATTTCTTTCCAGAACTCTCAAATCTTAAAATCTTGTGGCTGAATCCCAGATTATCAATGTATTAGTTTTAGGATAATGAAAATCTTTTTGAAGAGACTTTCAAAATAGAGCGAACAATGTATGCACATTTTATTGCAGGTGTTCCAAGGCAACTCCAACTCCGGTGACATAGTACGCAATAACTTCATCCCTCCAATAGTGGCCCGTTATGTGCGAATTATCCCTCAAACCTGGAACCAAAGAATAGCATTGAAGCTTGAGCTGATGGGGTGTCGAATAATGCCAGGTATGGGGTGAGCAGTGCTCCCAGGCATGGTGCCTCTAAAACCACTGTGCTACCCCAATGCCACTGATGCCCCCTTTTCTTTTGCAGCTAATAGTTCATTTACACATTCAATGTGGCAGAAACCAAGTCAGAGCACAGAAACCTCCCTTGGAAAAGAAGACAGGACTGTTACAGAACCCATCCCATCAGAAGAAACTAACTTGGGTAACACTACCTAGTGCTGTATTTTCTCTATGATGTGTCACGTCTTCTGCCCAGTCTGAATGAAATTTAAATTTTCTCATAAACCAAAACTTTTCTTTTTCCTTCAGTCTTTATAAAGATTAAGAACAGAGAGAAGAAGGAGGAGCATAGGTTCTTTTTGTCTTAAGGCACAGAAAGAAATTGAAAGCCTTAATTTTCTCTGACATGTTAAACATCAGGCTTTGGTTTCCCTGTCATATTGGTTTGTTTGCCATGCTTGGTAGGTTGCTCAATGGACTACAGTGAAGCTTCAGAAGCTATTTTTGGAAGAGCTCTTCCTTGCTATCTTACTATACTTCATGATTTTTTTAGTATGTGAGATAGAGGTCTCACAAAAATGTTACCTTCTCTCTACAAAACCATGACCAGAGCAGGTCCTCAGCCCTTAGAAGCATACACTAGTGTACAGTTGTGTAATGTAAATGTTTTTCCATAATGCCTTTGTTCATTGGGTCTCAGACAAGCTTAATTTGCATACTTTCTGAATTTGCAGTCTTTGTCCTTTAATGGTGTGGAGCTAACTTCTTAGTAAAATCTTAAAAAGCAAACAAACAAAATTTGGTGCTGTTTTTTGGGACTGTTTGGTGGACCCATAGGCAGGCAAGAATTACCAGACATACTGTACCAAATGCAGCTATCCATTAGCTGATAGTTGTAGGAATGCCTCTGTGAAAAAAAATCATGATACGAAACAATCGCTGTAAGAAAAAAAATATTCTGAAACTCTTGCCAAGGGCAAGCAAGCTCAGTTCTTCTGTGCAGCGGTATGAGGAAACTGTACCCATGTTCACTGTAAATTAAATCTACTGAGAATTCATGTGCTAGATTGTAAATACCCTGTGGGTACTTGTACTGATGTATTCTCACAGCTGGCAAGTGTCTGTAGAAACAGGCAATGGCATACTCCTGACAGAAGAACCACTCCACTGCTAATTTTCAAATCCCTCCTCTAAAGCATGTTGTGTTAGAATTTAACAGGGGCTAAACAGGTTTTTCTCTAGATCCACTCATGGAAATCTTTGAACTATTTTGACTGAAATGTTATAGCCTATTCTGCATGAGCCAGACTCAGCATGTAAAATTGCAGCCTCCTTTGGCAAATTTATAAGCAGCTGCAAAGTGGCTTTTTAAAAGTTATATAGTGTGTAATAAGAAAGAACTGCTCTTTGTAAGAATGTATATAGATGCCAAGTCAAGTGTCACCCTTGAGAAAGTATATTCAACTCTCTCATCTCAACATTGTTCCATATAGGTACATGAAAACCAAGTGTGGCTGAGGGGTGATATTTTAGTTTTATAGTTGTACATTTTCATGCTCTCAAGGAGAATTCCTGCAACACTATTTATCTTTTGCTGCATTCTCTATAGTAAAAATTACCGGCTTTGGAGTAATTTGACTTTTAAAGTTTTATCCCTTTTTTTTCTTCATGCAGGTTTAAAGCTTACAGCCATAATTGTTCCCGTCCTCATCGTGCTGTGTCTGTTCTTGTTCTCTGGAATTTGTATCTGTGCAGCCCTACGCAAGTAAGATACTGGCTTTTGTCACAGGAGGTGTTTGTATGTCCAACTTTGTGCCTTCTTTCCAGGCCCTCTATACCTGGGACCTGGGAATTGATCCTGTTCATCAGCCTTCCTCTTAAGCAGAACTCACGTTGTATCTCTGTAAATTGTATTTCTTATTGTATGCCTTCACTAGTCAGAGAAAACTGAAGGTAAAGCAGATCAGAACTGTGCACCCCAATTTACAGTTCAATGTAACCAGCTGTTCCTTCAGTCTACATATACCCACAAATACTAAGGTATAAAGCAATCAAAGACAAAATAGTTTGCACAGCAAAGCCAAGTAAAAATTCAGTGAACGGAAGATTTGAGCTATCTGGATCATTTTATTTCCCTCCTGCGGTGTTTCTGCTTCCCAGTCCCTTAAGTTAGAGCATTTAACCTAGCAGGCTGAAAGCAGAGCCGAGCTGTAAGGAGCCGCATACACACCCTGGGGTAAGCAGCTAAAACTAAACTACTTCATTTCACAAATTAGAGAACTGGAGGAAGCACTGCTTACTGTGCTTCCTGCTAGATGCCCATTCATACGAACCTGCACTTTCATGCAGTGCCAGGAAATGCTTCTGTCAGCAGATGGGGATGTGGAAGTAATAAGCAATGCTCTGATGATGCTGCTACATCACTAGTTGTATCCAGCTCTGCCCTGGATTTCCAGTAAATCTATAAACTACCAAAGAATTCAGAAGAGCAGACACAAACATAGCCTGGAGTGACACATACAGACATGGACACATCAAATTGATGAGTACCAGCCTCATAACATTGAACACTAGATCACAACCTGCACATAGATGAGGAAAAAGAAAATGTCAAAGTACTGGTTTGTTTGCCTGACATTTTCATAAACACTAGCCTCTAGGAACTCAAAGTGAAGCCACTAAACACAAAGCTTTGCTGGAGCTAAGGCATGAAGCCGAAATGCTGTGAGTACAGACATTTATAAATCCTTTCCCTCTCCTCACAGACGAGAAGCCAAAGGACTTTCCTATGGATTATCCAGTACTCAGAAATCAGGTTAGTGGAGAATCATTCTCATTGTCCTGTCCTGTCCATTGGGCCGATGGGATGGCGTTTATGCAACTAAGCATTTAACGCTTGTAAAATAGCATCCACATTTTCTCATTCAAATTCACTTCTTCATACAAGGGAAATGGCATATGACAGTCCCACTTGTGTCATCCTAGCACAGTGCCCTGAGAAACAATATAATTTGGTTTCTATGACAGAAAGGCAATTAACAAAAGATCTATTATACAGAGTGCATAAATTAGCATGTAAGAGTGCTCCCAGGTGCCCTCCTTTTCCTTCTCTCCTCCAAAATACCTATTTTGCAGAAAATTGCTGCCTTTGCTTTCTTTTTCCCACAGCAGAGAAGATTGCTTTTCTCCAAGAGAGAAAATTCATTTTTTTATGGAGTTAATATTCTTATCTCACTGTCCTCCCTGATTGGGACCGTATTTATAAAAGTATAACAATACTGAACTGTACTTCATGTGTAAAATCTGAATGAGAGATTGGCTTGATCACACTGCTTTAGGAGATGCCTGCAAAACCCTGAAGAAGTATTTTCTTTGTCTTGCTCAATAACACTTTCTAGATTGAAGTCTCCCATCAGCCTGGCAGCTGGGGTTTAGCTGTTTTTCCTGGCCAGCCAACTTTAGAGAGGAATATTCCCCTGAACCTCAGCTTTCTGTAAAAAAAGAAACCACTAAGCAGTTCATTTCTCTTGACAAGTGCCTTGCAATAGCTCAGTTCCAAAATTTCATCCCTCAGCAGGTGCTGACGTCAGTGAAAGGAATGCTGTTACCCACTGCAGCTTGCCCTCATTAGAAAATTAATTTGTACTTAACATCATATTTGCTAATATGATTTTTCAAGGTCACATCATAATCCTTTCTCACTTGCTAATGAGGACAAATCCCAAGAAATCGAAGCTAGCCCCTTACCCAGTCAGTTCATTTGTTGCGTGCGTGCTTCATAAATCAAGCTTCTAAGCCCTTGTGAACCAAGCTTGGGACTTAGAAATCTGGGAGTTGAACTCATCTCTCCACAGACCTCCTGTTGCAGGCTCCAGTCAAGTGCCTGACACTGTGGATTTTTTTCTTTTCTGTTTCACAAGGATGCTATGAGAACAAATCAATTGATGAGTACAGACACTCAGATACCAATGAAACGGAAGCCACGCTAATCTACTGAAAAAAAAATTCTAAGCATTATTTTTGCTACATAGTCAGTACCAAAACCTGTAACTGATTTAAAGCTAGCATTTTATCAGTATACTTTGTTAAGGCACCAGTTTGAGCCCTTCTTGCTAAAAAAAAAATCCTATGTAAAGTTTAATTTTCACTTGGAAATCCTAGTCGATAATTCACTTTTTCCTTCACTCTTCATATTTAGGGGGCTTTTTTGTACAAACAGCCCATTTTAGCCTTGCTTTTTAAGTGTTTCGATATACTGACAGCAATGAGATCACCAAAAACCTTCTGGTCAGTCTTCTGATTCTAAGCATTTAACTTGCTGATAAGCCTTCTAGCTTTATTTCTTTATCATAGGTTGTTGGAAACAAATCAAGCAGCCCTTCACCAGACATCAGTCAACAGAATTTACCATCAGCTACAGCAATGAGAAGGAGACGCCACAAAAACTGGATCTGGTCACCAGTGACATGGCAGGTAACAGTTGTTCCCCCTCAGATGGATTCCTTTTGCTCTGGGTGCAGAGCAGGTAACAGGGAATGGGATGGCCCAGCAATGTTACAAGTTTCAGCTCTTATGCAGACTGAAGCCCAGAAATAGATTTATCCATGTTCATCCCAGATTTATATTGAAGCAGCTAAATATCTTAGAGAGGAAAAGACCACTATTTTGGAATTTTTTTCTTGGAGTTGTTGGAAAGATTTTCTGACTCTGAAAGAGTGGAAGGAATGGATGGAGTGCAAGAATGTTCCTAAGATAGGATCATTTTTCTTTGCTGACTAATTTTTGTGGTTCTATTTAAACACAAATGTCTTTGGAAATGGGACAAAATATAATGCCCCTTGCCGCTGAGCAAATAGAAAAATTGCTTTAGTTGGTTTGCGGTGGGATTTCATGCCCAGCTGGAAGTTGTGCTGAGGTCCCCAAGCAGCTTTCCTGCTGCCTGAACTATCTGAGAGATGAGGCCCCCTGAAGTGGAAGCAGATAGATTGGACAGAAGATAAGAAAAAACCCACAGTCCTTCTCGCCTGCGTACCTTGGCTCAAGGTCACTGTTTGGATAGAGCAAATCCCCACATCAGTACTATTTGCATCCCAAAGAGATGATTTTTTTAATTCATCCTCTTAGCACATCTTATCCCCGCCTAGTCTAGTCTGTCTGGTAAGGCCAGTGAGACCAGCCTTTTCATGGGATCAGTGATCAGCAATCTTGCAGAAAGATTAGTTTGCTGTTTGCAGCCTCCAGACCTTAGAAATTCCTTAGAATTTGTTCAGTGCATTTGGCAGAGAAATAAGTTTAAAAAACAAGTGGATATTTACTGTAATTCTATATGGTGCTACCCTTGATATCTTTCAAATACAGTTTCAATCCTTAATAGAAACTTACAATAAAAATATGCAGAGACCTATAAAGCAGTTCTATATCACAAAGGAAAGTATGAATGAAGGTTGCTCACAAATCACAGTTATTTGGTTCCCCTGGCCATATCTGGGGAGTCTGCTTTCTCCATCCTCCATCCTGCTATTATTTGTAGGAAGTCCTTAGCATTTCACCTACAGTCTCCTTAAAAATAAGAAACATGAAATAAAAATGTAAATGCAACCCAGAAATGTGCCATTAAATAAATTTATTGCAGAGAGCACACAATTTGCATACAGGTTATCATGCAACATGGAATTCCCTCACTTCACATCTCCATCTGACTGCTAGTTCCCAAAGGCAGCCAGGAGCCAGTCGAGATACTTCATCCTGAGAGGGAGTGATTTCTGGGGATGGTGGCAGCAGTACTGAGGAGAGCTGCACCACTTACTTGGTGAAATATCATAACACCTTCACCCTACATGCTGAAGTTTGGGACATAGCCAGAAACTGCCAAAAAGATTCACAGGACATATGGGATGGAATTTGACGCTCATGTCAGATGAACTGCGATGCCAGAACAGAAACTGAACTAACTTCTTCACGCCTGCATCTAAACATGATACTTTAGCGGTGTCATTTACTAGAACTGTTCAGGCCACTGTATGTATCTGTAAGGGATTCTCACCAGCACCAAAGCGAGGAAGTTAGAATATAAAATTTCCTCATAATAGTATTACTGGATTTTCAAAAAAATCTTGTAGTTCAGATCTCCTTCTTACATGGTGGCAACATGGCATCTGCCTTACTTACAGGTGCAAACACACACTTCTTGAGGCCGTGTTTCCTCCATCTCACTCCTTGCTCCTGCTCAGGCCATTTGCCTGTTGCCAGCTTCGCTGGCAGTTGCTTTGGCCATCCCCCTTGACCAGGGTGACTGCCCAATTCCTCCAGCAGCACCAGTCTTGCTTTTCCTCCCAGGCTCATCCCCCCTGGTGTGCCCGCGACCATGCTGAGCTGGCTTAGTGCATTTCACACTTCCATTGACTCTCTTGGCTGCTGTTTTGCCTAACTTTATCCTTCTTGTCAGTCAGCTACTGTGAGACGCCTTTTAAATAAAGCCGTCTTACTAAGAATCCTCTGGGCGTCTTAATTATTCCAAAAGTGGAACACCTGTTTTGGAGAACATGTCACTTGCAGATCTTCATGCAATGTCCATTGTCCGGTTTGCTGCTAATATTTTGTTGACTTCAGTCTTTTTTCAGGGCTTTTAAGTATACTCCAGAAATGTTAATTTATTTGGGTAGGTAGGTGGGGAAAGGGAGGGAAGAAAGGAGGGAGGGAGGGAGGGAAAAGGAAAAGGGGTGGCAGATTTGAGATCCTCTGTAGAAGAGCTTCTGCTGTATTCTGCAATGCTTGCTTGCTGAAGGAGGTTACAGGATCAGTGTTGGTGAAAGGTTTGCTCACATCCCCAGTAACCACAGATTTGATACAATAACAAAATAGTTTTTCAACATAAAATACCTATCTATGTAAAAGTATTAGATACATAAAATAACCATTCTATGCCTTATTGAGCGGTTCATGCTTCCTTTTAGATTATCAGCAGCCTCTCATGATCGGGACTGGGACAGTAACACGTAAAGGATCTACTTTTCGACCCATGGACACCAAAGATGAGGGAAGAAGGGGGAGTTCCGAGTTTGAAAATCACTATCACTGCCCACTCAGAGCTAACCGGCATGAATATGCTCTGCCCTTGACCAGCCAAGAGCCCGAGTATGCCACCCCCATTATAGAGCGGCACATAGCAAGAGAAAATAATTTTCCTTCAGAAAATGGCTACAACGTTCCTGTCGTCTCCTCTCAGATACACTCCCTTACTGCCGGCAGTTTCTCCAGTTCATGTAAGACCGACACCAGGAATGGAGACTATCAGACACCCCAGAGTGTCATAAACTATGACAAACCTAAAGTTAATGGTGTTCTGACCTCCATGAGCTACAGCACAGACTACCAGAAACCTCAGCAAAATGCCCACGGGAGCGAGGGTTACTCAACACCCAGAGACTGCCTAAAACCCATAAGCCAGACAGCAATGACAGCTCTCTTGTGATTTGCTGAGCAGGAGAGGCGTGGTGCGCAGGAACATCACTGCACAGCTTTCTGAAGTGAAAACAGAGTTTGGAGGGACTCTGCTGTGGGAGGCAGAAGGCAAACAAGCCCTGTGTACATAATATTGCTGTCTTGCTGGGTTCTGACATCTGAAGAAAGCATATGCTGTTTATCACTGTTTATAGCAAGAGAGATGTTATCAGTGAAGACTGTACATCTTATTTTCTGTAACTGATCTCAGTGCTCCACTTGCAATGTGTGCAATTTGTACATAGCTTTTATTTAAGGAGAATTTCTTAAGTTTCCTTTTCACTTGGGGGTTTGAAAGGATTGCAGAAATGCCTTTTAAAGGCAAAATAGGCCTCCTTTTCTGTCTTTATTTTACCTGCTGCTGTACTGGCAGCTGTAAATGATGTATCTTATGGTTTGGTGATTTATCTCCTTTCCTATGAAAACTGAAGATAGGGCATCCCTGTAGCTCTTACCGGGAGGGTAAAAGTTAAACTACCTGAAGTAAAACGTCCACAAGAGAAGGCAGCTGAGCTTTTAAATACTGTGCTCAAACCCAACTTCCCAGCTGCTTTTTTAGCAGCAATTCTCACATGCTTGTATTGGATTTAGCATATTGAGCTGAGCCCATCTAACTTATAATTCATATTAGAAATAGGTAGAAAGACTGAAAGTGGTTTCGGGGTTCAGCCATGGTGATCACTGTAAGAGAAAAAAAAGAACAACCAAAAAAACCAAACAAAACCAAACAACAAATCCAACACCAGTTTATCTGGTTTGAGTTGGGTTTTTTCTTTAGGAAGTGTGTGTGGAACCAAAATGTGAATTTACAGCTGAGAATTAAATTCTGTTTAAGCCCTAGATGATATTTTTGCTGCTAAAATATAAGGAAATTTGTTCCTTGGCACAAAGCAGTAAACTTCCTGAACTCTTCACTGCTCCACTAGGTATTTTTCTCTCTTACAAATTTAGTGTAACATTTCTATTTGAAATATTTCAACTAAGCAAAACACCGTTTGTGTATGGCTTACTGTTACAGTTAAATTTGCAAGACAGCTGATCAGCACCATCGTTTTCAAATACTTTTGCAGCTAATAGTTCTGGTTTTGGACAAACTTGAAAAAGCATGGGGATGGGTGCAATGTATTGCAGAGTAGCTAGCTCCTGTTTCAGCAGAGGCAGCGTTGGAGCAAAACAGCTTCTGGGATCGTCCGCTGCCCTTCTACCTCCAGTGCTTGGGGCATTTCTTTGAATTCAAAAGCTTGTCCTAAAATGTCAACAAGAGATATACTTCCGTGAAGAAAGAATGGTGCTATATTTAAAGCACAAGGATGGGAAACGAGACTAATAAAACCTGAGCTCTGGGAAAGTCACTCTTTGAAGGCCCTCCGTTTCCTTGAGTGTAAATGGTATAATTTGCAAAGGATGCAACAAAGATTAATGTCTTTGCAGAGTGCTTTCAGATCCTTGGGTGGAAAGTGCTGTCATAGGACAGACTGGTTGCAGAGGTACTACTTATGAATATTGCTAACTCCAGCTATACTCAAACTTAAGGCAAGCTCTGAGTGGGTTCTTTGCATACACATGTTTTGTGGCCTCCAGTGGTGCCATTCCCCCACATTGCTGCACCGTGCATGCGACTCCAGTGCAAAGAAGAAAGAGTCAAGGTAACCTCGTAGCCTTCCTGTGTTTGCTGTCAATATAGTTTCTGTGAAATGTCTAAAACACCTCAGGTCCTGAAGTGAAACAGCAGCAGCCTGTTTGTTAGACCGAGCTGGGCGGTGTTGTTTACCTTCTGTTGTTTACATGTCTGTGTAAATAAAGAACACTGGTATTTGTAAATCAGTCACACAGGCCTGCCACTTAACTCCCTGACTCAATCATCACTGCACACCCACTCCCGTCACATATCCTGCGGGGTGAGAAAGAAGTGTTCCTTACGCCCTGCAAAAGTGCCAGTTGTGCTACTGCAAATCACGGTCCCAGTGTGACAGGCTAAAAAAGATTCTCTCAGTGCCCGATTTAGCCTAATTTTTCTGTCCATAAACTCCACGGAAGTACCCACAAACAAATGTCTCTGCCCAACCCTGCTCGCTGGATGCATATAATTGAGAAAAGGATGAGGATGCCCTCCTGAAGAGCCTGAAACCAATCCTCTGCCCACACAACTAATTATCCTGACTTGTCACTTGACAAACAGGCCTACTCCCCACTTAAAGAGTCAGCTAAATAACACAGCAATGCAAAGGACCAGGCAGCAGATAACACTAGTAGTATAATGAACTTTTTGCATGCTTCTCCCACATGCTTTGTGCATCTGCAGCATGTTACAAGGGTCAAAGGGTTCTTGGCAGCATATGGCCATTTCTGCTGTCATTCAAACCCATCTTATCACAGCTGGTTTAGCCTAACAAAAAGATGAGGCTCAATTTGCACCTTTCCATCATCCCTAACCCCCCTCAAAAAACCCCACAAACCTGCAAAGATGGCTTAAAATAGATCCCTGAACATCCCCAGCCTCCCTGCACAGTGGCTTGGTGGCAACAGTGATGGAGACAGCACAGCAGCTCTATAGCCGCACACAGCTCCTGGGCACTGCTATGGTGGTTCATGGATCGTGTCAGAGTGCCTGCTGATGGTGGTTAACCTAAAAGCCTTGGCTTCTCCACCTTTACCTGGGTAAGTTTTAGTGACCCTATCAGCAGATATGCAAGGGAACTTCCTACCCATGTAGCCTCTCTATCCTGACAGTGATCGAGATACAAAATCCTGTTGTAGAAAGGGAGACTGCCTGAAATACTGCTAGTGCTCATCACCATGCTGATCATCTGAATGCCTTCTTACATACTGATACATAGAACTCCAGCTTGTCTACATCACCCTGTTCTATCAAAACCAGATCCAAGGCAACCTTATAAAACATCACATATTTAAAAACTTGTTTCACAGTGAAAGTTAGAGTATGCACCATTTTGGGACATTTCCACACTCAGAAGGGCTACTTTAGCTTTGGATCTCTTTCCTACATCACTAGAGGTTGTGTGAGAGCAGAGTTTGACCTTCTAGTCAATGGAGACTTTCTTAGCATTTTGGTACCAAGCTTCTCTGAGCAGGCACTCCCAGTGGTCCGGAGCAGTAAAACCAAGCCAGAGTCCACAAGAAGGTTAAATATTAACTGCTTGGGGAACTAAGGGCCAGCCTATCTCATTGCAGTTGACAGCAAGTCTCTGACTTTGCCAGGAACAAGGGCAGCTTTGTAACTGCAGATGTCTGACCAAGGGAACTGAAGAAGGTATCTCTTGAGGTATGAAATTGTAAAGGATGGTGTACGCTACCCACAACTGAAATCAAAAACTGAAAGCTTAGCATGTGTTTCCAACTGCTGCTTTGTATTTAAAACATAAACAAAAAACCCACAAGAAACAACTACAAAAAGATTCCAAAAACACCCCAGGAGAAACACAAATGTTCTTTGCTCCCACCTCTGACTGGGAAAGAGATCACAAATTCTTATGTTTCCAATGCTCAATACAAAAGTGGTGCTTTTTTCCAAGCAAGTGCAATTCTAATTCTCAGTTGCTAAACATCAGATATTAAATGCTACCTTAGTACCTACCAGAAACTTTACATCCAATAAGCAATAGATTAAAACTAGCCCTTGTAGACTGGAACTAGGATTTCCCGGCTCGGGGGATGTGTATTTGCTCACTCATAGCATCACCTGCTCACTTTTATGGTCTTTCTCTGGATCAAAATCTTGACCTCACCTCCCTCTTGAGACACAGGATGGGTTCAACCAGCTCAGGAGCCCACTGACTACAGCAGTCTGCATAGATGGGAGAAAGCAGGAAAAGCACTGAGGCAAATCTGCACCTCCTGCATTTGATGAGTACTGTAAGCACTGAGTTAAAATGGCAGCAGACACAGCAGTGTCTCCAGCACCTGTGTGTAAACGACAGATCCCTGCTTCCTTGTTTAAAAAAAACCCTATGAGGTTGGATTCCAACCATTAGAAGCAGCTTGTGAATCCCATGGCTGATCTGCATTATTGGCATGGCTAGAACTTGGGAAGACTGAGTTTTTAATAGACTTGCTTCAGATTTTTCCCACTGACTGCCAGAGAACTGACAATTCTTCACTCTGTGGGCAGGTTTGAGTGGAACCCTGTCTGAGGCCCAAAATATTCCCTACACAGGATGGGAATGTCAGTCTGTAGGTCCCATTAGGGGAGCAGATGCCTAACTGCTTACATGTTTGGTGGATCACTATCATTAAAACAAAAAGCAAAAAAATGAAGATAATTTTAAGAAAAGAGTCAGTGGTATCACAGCAGTTCTGCGGAATGGGATGCCCACTGAAAAGTAACCATATATTTGTATTTTTCTGTTCACCCTCTCTCCAAAACCAGGTTAGCTTTGCTCTGTGACTGAGTGTCTTAAGGGCTCCCCTACTCTGTAATCAGGCCAAACCCCAGGAATGACAAGGTTATGTTGTTGCATTCCTTTTTCCTTATTATTTTCTGTAATATAAATTCTATACTGCCCTTTTCTTTCCAGTGTCAGCTATAATGTAAGCTTGCACTAACCTTCAACCTCCACTGCAATTAGTACAGTTACCATTTCATTTGAAACTCATCAGTGGTGTTACCTACACTGAAAATTACCCTGCCATAGCTGAGTGGGGTTAACAAGAATAACGATGTCGCAATGCCTATGAATTATTGAAGACAGAATAAGCTTCATGGAACATACTCATTTAAAAGGAAGGTGCCATTTCTGCTCAATCTCTTTCAAACTTAAAATAGAAGCTCTCCTGAGGGCTTCCTTTTTTTCCAAGCCCCCCTCCTTCATGGGTACCTGTTCCTAAGGACATATGAGAAGGAGTCAGATAAAGAATTTCTAAACTAGATAAAGACAAGAGGGAAGACATCCTAACTTGGAGAAAACTTATGTTAATTGTGATAAGGAGGATGCCTCGCATCTGACTTTCTGTGCTATCTCATTGTGTAGTCTAGGCATGTGAATTTGAAGACTTTTTCATTAAAACTTCAACAATTTGTTTTGACTTTGCCTCACATTAAGTGGCTATAAGTCATGAAAAAACAATAAACCTTTGTCCTGGGCTAGGTTAATTCATTACTTGCTCAGACACTCACAACACAACTACTGTACTGCCATGTAACATCCAAGAGATTATCATCCCATTTATTTTTATACAGCCACAAGTATAAAAATGAGACATCCAGGAAGGAGACAACTTAATCAAGTTAAACCACAACATCATTTTTCAGCATAGCAAGAAATGTAAGTCAACAAATACGATGTAATAGTGTTACTAAGGTCTTTGTGCCCTGAATAAACATCCTGAACTGGTCTCAAGAATCCATAATTTTGACTAGGCACAAAATTTTTAACAGACTTTACTGGAAAATCTCCCATAATGCATTATTAATCTGCATTATTGCTAATCCAAGGAGGAAGAGTATTCCTGAATACCAAGCATTTCCTCCTATTAAGTCTGAGACACCAAAAAGAGTGAGAAAAATTACAAACATGACAAATTATTCAAAACCTGTAACATTCTCTCAGTCAGATCAGATGGACAACAGACAATAACAGACTTTAAAAGAACACATATGTTGCCTACTAGAAGGCAAGCAAAAAATCAGTGCCAAAATTCTAGGCTTAAAAAAACCACCAACAACCATTTAATACAAATAATACAGAAACATACAGCAATAGTTGGCGCCTGACCCGCGACAGAAGTCCTCTTCCGTGAGCAGGGAAGATGGTGATGCTTGCCATAAAAGAAAGAGAAAAAAAGGCAGTGAGTTACACTACCTACCACCCACCCTCTGGTCTGAACCATTTAACCCCTTGAGGATATACTGAGAACCTTCAGTCTTTACAAACTTGTTCTGTGCATCTTAATTTCTCTGGCCCAGGAAAACACCATTTCACAGATGGGCGAGCTGAGACACACAGATATGCTGCCACCTGTCCAGAGCTGTAGCAACAAATCGAACCCACCCAAAAACGTAAAGGCCCCTGAAAACACCAATCACAAACCTGTGAAAAGTCCTTGGTCGTGCAGGGAGAGAAGACAGGGGTGATAAAGACTAAGACGAGCTAGCAGACCTCACTTGAAGAGGCAGCTTTTCTTCACATCTATGGCTAAGCTTTTTATCCTTAAGTGACACCATCTGTTCTGACAGACAGTTTTATAAAATTTGAATAAGGTGACCTGGTTAAAGCATGTCTGTTATATGGAAATGCCAGTATCATACATGGAAGTGGAAAGGTTGTGGATGGCTCATGCAACTTCCTTTCCACAGTTATCCAAATGCTTTCGGCATCTTATCTTAAAAGGCTGCACAAGCCTTTTTTGGTACTTCACAACACAAAGCGAGCCATGCTTTTGGTAACAATGCTGCAAAAACTTTTCTACTATCTTATACAAGCCTGGAAGATAGCATTCCTAAAAGATAATCCTTTAAGGTAAGCATTTCATTTATATAGGTAACTTTTTTAACATGTGAAGTCATGCTCCATCCTCCCCTGCTTTATAGTACAATCCCATTACGCTACAAGGACCAGTACCGAGGAAATAAATATCTTATGTCTCAAAACATTTCACTGACAGGTCTATTGATCGCCTGGTTAATGACATCAAGGTCTGGAGATTGCACTATCATTTGGTGGTCACTGGGTAGAGGAAAGATGATGGTGGGTTAAAGTGAACTGACCTTCCTCCTTTGTCCAACCAAGGGGCTTCTGTCTGAAACCAGACTAGAGCAAAATGTAACCATCACCTCCTTTTTTGCCCACTCTTCCTCACCAGGGCATGACCATGGACATCCTTTATTCCAGCAAAGATTCCAGGAATGTGAGAAAGCTCATTCCATATCATAATTGAAGGGCACTGGCAAAGTGCAGACAGGAGTGTTTACAAATCTACCCAATACCTCACTTCATATTTTATCAGTGCATTCAGTCCCTTCATTTGGAAAGACTTAACTCATACACAAACAGATAAAAAATTTCAATGCTTGTGCATGAGCTTGTAAGAGAGATGAGCAATCATTTTTTAAAGTAATTGATATTGAAGTATTCGACTGACATTCAAGTATTTCTTAACAAGTCGTGAATCCAGAGCTATATGAAATTATACATATTTGTGTTTATGTGTGCTTGTATATATATTACACTAATACAGAGGACAAGTTTTAACTAAATGTGTCAACGGTAAAGTATTTGCTATGAGATGTCAACTAGACTGGATGTTCGTTATTTTAAGATTATGTTACTAGAAATAGTTGTAATGAATTTTCTAGTTTTAACTTAAAACAAAAACAAATGAAAACCCCAAAATAAACCAAAAAAATACAGCCAAAAAAAACCCCCACGAAAAAACAACCTACTTACAAAAACAATAGGTTCTCTTTCTCAAAAGCACCTTAATGCTAAAGATTTGAAGGAAGCTGCTGCCCCCTCTTGGCATTACATACAAGTACAAATACTTGGCAGTAAAAATGAGGATTCTTCTCCAAATTGCAATTACTAAGTAATATACAAGTTTGAGTGTGGAAAAGAGGATAAAACTGAGACAGTCGGAAGCACACTTGTTTATTTAACCAAATCACTCATGACAACGCCATTAATTTATTAAGATGTAGGGGTCGTAAACACACAGAATTGCCATGCCTTTAATTTTAAAATAAAAGTCAGGAATAAATGACCTGGATTTAAAATAACACTTAAAGAAGCACAACAGATCTCGAAAATATTCTTCTGGCTTCCTGAATTGTCTTATAACACACCATGTCTGTCATAAATTAGGAGAACACCTAAACTGCCACACTGGCTAAAATGGAAGGTCAAATAAACGGGAAGGAGTGCAGCAGCACTCACTTCAGAGCTATATGGAAATTGCCATTTTATCATATATAAAATGTCAGTTCCAAGCCCAAAGCTGCCACCTTCAGCGGCTGAGGTACACATCCATTGTTAAACCCTAGCCCTGTTGGGAACCTCTTCTCATAGAACCATAGATATAAACCCTAACCCTGTTGGGAACCTCTTCTCACAGAATCAGATAATCAAATTATAGATTAAACCAAGAGGAACTGGTGCACTTGTGGGCACAACCCTAAGGCTTGAATTCTATTACAGGATCAGCACAGGCAACCTACAGCAACCTTCTTTCCCTACCTTTAGCTGAAGAAGAGTAGACAGCGGCAAACTCTTACTGGAAGGGAAAGCATTCAATGCAAGGACATTTTCAGAGTAAGCCCGATGAACAAAATACGTAACTATTCCAGTTCAGCAGCATATTTTTAATGCTTCTATTCTCCTAAATAAATTGGTAACAGACATAAACACATGGACAACAGCAAATAAACCATTAGAAAAAATATTTTCATGCCAATCTGGTTTATTTCATCTGACAAAACTAGCTGTGCAAATATTTAGACAGTTAATAGGTAAATTAACATTTAATTTACAGTACTTACAGAGATGTACAGAAATATTTGAAGACTTGCAGTTTTAACAGAAGAGTTACCAGCTGTCTTCCAAGCACCCCTGACTTCCAGCACTACAGGCAATCAAAACATGTCTGTGAATGCCTGTACTTTCACTTTATTTCTTTTTACATTTTCCTAGCCCCCTGACTGAGACCCAGCTATTGAAAACCAGGCAGCAGAGAGATGATGGCCACACAACTGACAGAGGTTAGGCGAGGGATATGGCTCAGGCTGCAGTGCTTTTCGCACTTCAAGGAAGAAATTTGAAGGAATATGGTGCCAAAAACTCAATGAAGGAATTCTGATCACTCTTGTCTGTGGAAAGTTACAAAGATAAAAAACAGCAAGACTTTAACCAGTTTTCCTGGAATTTTTTTTAGGATCCATAGATGGACTTCTCACATACCTCTGACAGGGATCTGTAAGAGCATACTCCTGGCAGAGCCTTCAAACCACTGGCAGCTCCAACACTTGCCCAGGTTCTGTTGGGAAATACAAGTCTCAGCACACAAAACAGAAGGCTGACAAACAGACAACCGAATAATTTTGACAGCTGATTAGAGTGTGGAAAATTTACCCAAATGATTTCAATTTTTCTCCTAAGAAGTGAAAATCCTTGAAAAATATTGCTTGGCCTTTTTCAATTTAGAAATGCTTAGAAGCATTGTCCTGCACAAGAGCAGGCAGTAGGAGTAGACAACAAAGTATGTCTGAAGCACAGGTATACCAGGCAAACACAGCAAAGGCAAGGCTACTCTGAAGCAACAGCTGCCTCAATGAGAAAAGAAAATTCAAAGAAGTTGAGTATTTCTCTTTCAAATTCAGCACATTTTTTACTTCTCAGCTCCTGGGTTCTCTTCCAACTGTGAAACTTCTAAAGAACTAGAAATTGCATCCTGTTGGAAAAGACACAGTGGACAAGCTTGTAATATTTTTCAATTATTGTAATACAATTTCAAGCTTGTAAAGGCAAGCTTGAAATATTTTAGTCAATTTTCTTTTCAGGTCACTGAGCTGAGGTTTTAACAAGCAAAACCAGACTTCTTACACATATCCTCAGCCAGGACATGTTTCTCTTCTGTCATCTGTGGATCTCTGGAAGAAAAACATAGAGGACTATTCAGTGGCCATGGGTCACTGGGAGCAGCCTCTGCTGTCTTTCAGTAGGACACTGGGACACAAAGAAATCTTGAGTGAACTTCCTTGACCCCAGGTGACATAAAAAAGTAATTATCTTTCTCCTCTATTTTCATCTTCATTCATAGCTGCCTGCATTCCTCTACTTTTTTATGACAACTTGAGCAAGATGTCTCTGCTTTTCCTCTTCCTTCCATCTGCTGAAGTCACCCATATCTGAACTCTTCTAAAAATTTTAGAGCTAAAAAATACTTCTAGCCATCACCAATTGCACATTATACATCTTTTCATCCAATATGACTCAGCCTTGTCTATTGACAGTTCCTCCGCTCACAGTTTTCTACTCTCTACTTACACTCTCGCAATAAATCCTTAAGTGCTACCTTATACTATTACCACAGTTACCACACCATTAGCTTTCCTTTGAGCTCTCTGTTCATCAGATGAACTTGATGCTTTAGGGCAAGACGACCAGTCAAGTGTAGGTGAGAGATCTTTTAAAACACCATTTAAAACACAAAACAGTCGCTTAATCTGAACAAAGTGACCTTAATATCAGGACTAAAAATTGTAACTTAAAAGGTGTTTTCTAACTTTGGTGGAAAATGCAGAATACGCTCACTATTCATAGTGCATGGGAAACAAAGAAACAACTGAAAAAAAGAGAGAGAAAAGGCAGTATGCACAAGTTTACCCAAATGACTTAATCCTTTGACAGGTCTGGGTCTTTATGACTCTTCTTAGTCAAGGGCTTCAGAATATTTACGGTACTATTATACAGTGAGACAGTGCAAATATTTCCTTTTATTAAACTGGAAAATATTCAGCAGAAAATGAGTCTTAATGAAATTTGTGACATGTCCTGTAACTCCATCTTTGAAAAAGTATAATTTGCTACCAACCACTGCTTGCTAAGACTGGATTAGAGTCAAACTTGATGTTATGCAGTTTTTGTTTTCCTTATATTAATTTTTAGGCCAGGTGAGAACTACATGTTTAACAGACAAAAAATAATCACATACAGGGATGGGTGCTTTTTATATATAAAAAGAGAAGAAAAATGAAGTACAAATATGAATTAGGTACAGAAATCATTGTAATGCAGAAGAGTATATTTATTTGCAGGCTAATAAAAATATATTGTATTCAGATTAACTAGATGTATACATTTTTTGCAAGATGTTCTATCTGCTACAGAAATGAGACCGACCCATGATGTAATTATGTTTGGACAAGTACAATAAATACCTCCATTTTGTTTGATACAACTGTGGATTAACATATCGATATATAGACGGATACAGACCCTCTTCACTGCCAATAATACACTTCTACAAAGGAAATACTACATACAGCCTTTGATCAGAGTTAAATTTATTGCCATAAAGCACTTTCTTTATCTTGCATGCTTATAATTAACAATGGTCCCAGATGCCAACACTGTCCACCTTTAGCTTAAAATATAACTGTCTCACTGAAGATTCTAATAGGCAAGGAATTATCTATGTAAAAAAAAAATTGCAAAATTATCTTCAGAATATTATTTTATTTTAAGTAAAAATATATATACACAAGTAAGTAAACCATTTCACACTTTAAAAAATAAAAATGAAGTCTGAACACTGACTTTTCTCAGAAATTCTTCCAAGTCTAACTCATTCAATCCCTGGGAATCAGCAGGACAATCTTCCAGTTACTGACAAAGGGAAGAATACACATTTGTCTATTTCAATTGGAAATCTCAACTTTTTTCAGTTTAAATATTAATCTTTAAGCATCTCAGTATGATTACAAACAAACCAGAATGTTAAATCAGCTGGTTAAATCAGAGTACATGGAACAGTCTGTAGTGTCTGAGCAAAATCCTCGCATTCAGGGCTTTCAAAACAAAGACTATAAAAACTGCCAGGAAGGAAATCTGGTGATAATTTGCTACCTGATTGATGTTCCTTCTGCTGATCTTATATACGGTTAAAAATAGACAAGGTAAGAGGAGAGAAAGCAACGAAGAAGACAGTACAACATCATGTAAAACTGGTAGACAAGGAATGTTAGGAAAGTAACTGTAGAAACATTCTCTCACTTCAGCCTAAAACTGATCAAATGCATTAAATGGAAAATATCGTGTGCCAAGAAGTAAGGAAGAACAAATAAATTAAAAATGTCACCTTTCCCTCAAATAAAGAGAAACTGTACAGGCAAATTTAATGACTTTTTGAAAAGTTCCAAGACTGGTTGGACAAGCCTAATTTCTTTGAAGTGCAGCAAGATTTCATACAGCAGCGCTTTTCAAGGACAGGATGACCACTACTTAGCTTTGAACTATCCTTCCTGACAGAGAAGACATCGAGTGTTCCAGGCCACAGAGTTTCAGAGTGCACTCTGCTTAAGTAGCTGTGGGAGAAACACAAATCTGGATGCAAAGTTCTGGCAGTGGATTCATCTGCTAACACACAGCCAACATGTCCTCAAGTTTCTGAAGCTTCAGAAAAAGAAACATGCCTGGGGATCTGTTTCTTCTCCACACAGCTTTATTTTTAAACACTAGTTTCTGTTTGCTGAAAACTGTCCAGCCTTGACCATTTTAAAAACCTTCAACCATATTACTGTATGACAAAGACTATTATAAAAAATGAACCAAGTAATGTTATTCCACTGAGTAAGTGGAACTCATGCACACACACACACAGAGAACGATCATGTAAATAGCGAAGTTAAGGGATTTATAAATAGCAAAGTCTTCAAATAAAGTATATACATTTTTAGGCTTTTTCTATAAACATATATATATAGTGCTCCTAAGAGAGACAAAGTAACTGTGTTCTACATCACAATTTAGAACATATAGTTGATGTTACTCTAAAGGCCTTTGAGGTTTTTTTCTCATGTATGTACATCCTACACAGTAACACTTGCCAAGCTGTCTTTTCACATTAGTTCCTCTATCAATGTACAAAATCTTTTCACATTACAGTTCAACAGCCTGCAGAGCAGTGGGCAGGGAAGACAGCACTGCATGCTGAAATAATAACTGTGGCAACAATGTGGATCTTGCTTGTGGAGTGTGCTGCACTTCACCAACAGATCTACAAATGGAGTATGAGAAACTGGTTGAGACACCATCCTCGGCATTCCCGTCTGCAGCCACGCCGTGGGCCTTTAGATGTACACCAATCAAAAGCTCCTTTAAGATACACTGCTCTCATAAGGGGAGTAACTTTTTGTTTCAACAGTAAGACAAGTATAGGTTAATACAACTGCCGTAACATAACACGGATAGGCCAGACACCGTATGATTCTGATCACCTCCTGTAAAGTACTGTGCACTCAACTTCCACTTCTATAAGGACTATTTGAATGTGAAATGAATATGTTCAGTACCCATCAAAACCACTCAGCATTTCATAACATCAAACTGAGAATGACCAACTCCAACCACTCTGCATTAGCAGTAACTATATCCATTCAAAAACAAACACTAAATTGATGATGCTCAGAAAAAAAAATACCAAAGGGCCCACATAATTGTGAGTAATTTGTCAACTAATTTAACTTTTAAAATCCCATAATACTCTGTTTAAATACTTTTGGAGCAAGTTTCAAATAGAAAAAATGGTGGTGAATTTAAATTAAAACAATCATTCCAAAAATCTTACCCCTAAGTTTAAGGTGGGCTGAAGGATCATGATTAACAAGTATACCACTGCCTATCTGGGTTTTGATAGTCTTTGCTCAAATAAAAGCTCTGGTCTTTACTATTCTGAGGAAAAAAAAAGTAATCTGAAATACAAAACTCACGGATGCAGTGAAACAACTCACCCTCTCATCCTTCTAGGGTTAAAGCATGTTTCACACCAAACTGAACATCAGTTGTCCCTTCAAACCATCAAAGGGTCAAAATGAAGATGGCCACCTATTATTCTACTTCCTTAGGGAGATCAATGAGATTAGAAGTGGAACATATTGAGGTTACTAATTTTAGAAATCCCACACTTTGGTGGATTATTCTTTTCTTATTAAAAGAAATTAATTTCACATGCTATGTGCTGGGGAACTATTGTGTGTCACGCAAAAGACAGTTTTCCACATTTAGAATTGCTCACAATGAAGCCCTGAGGTAACTGCCTTTTTTCCAGGCAACAGTAATACAGTTCCTCTTGACATTTAATCACCCTTTTACAGCCTACACTAGTATATGCAACTTTAAGCAGTCAATATTGATTATCATTGCTCCCAAAGAAGGGATTTGTCCAGTTGATTTTTTGATTGTTTGTTTTTAGGATAAGGACTCAGCAGAACCAGCTAATTTGGGTGCAGTGTCTTCTAATGAAGCTTCAACTGAATTCCCCAGGTCTCCATTTTCATGTCCATCAATACTTGGCTTTTTATCAAACACTGCAAGTTAAAAAGAAAATTTATTTAAGGAAGAGAAGCAACCTTGGGAAGGACAGATCAGTGACCCTTACTTCAGAAACTGGAAAGCATGCTAAAATGACTATTAAAATTAAAGCTAACAGGTTTTTAGCAGATCACAGTACGGCAGGAAAATGGGAACTGTTTCTTTACCTCACTGATTTCAAAAATGTATCTAAAGAAGCTAACAATATGAAGTGTTAGGAGCAATTACCTACTCCTAGACCAGAAGCAGGAAAAGGTAGGACTAAATCTGAATTTCAACGCTTGGGAAAAAATGACCATGAAAAACACTGACAAATTAATTCAGTTAATTCCATTGTACATAAGTAAACCAGGCCAAACAGTGAGGGACCAACTAGAAGAGGTGACAGCTTATTAACAGGTTAATTGAATCGACAGTAGATTAATTTTAAAAGCAGTGTTTTCCAGAAATTGGTTTGTGTGTTGAGAATTAAACTGCATGCAACACATTTCAGGTTTACCTTGTGAAGGCTTGACATCCACATTTGCATCTTTCCTATTAGAACTTGAATTTGCACCTTCTTCCAATTCATCAAGATATAAACGATAACGGTGTCCGCTCTCATCCTCATATTCTACGTTTTCATCATCAGAATCAACTTCAGGAGCAACATACACTACTTCAAATTCAATTTCGCCTCTCTGAAATGCAAGTTATATTACAAATTTACTTATTATTGCATAGCTACCTAGTAGGACTACTAAGATGAGCTAGGTTACTAAAACAAATACAATTTACTGTTGTAAACACACTTCCAGTTCTGTTAAATATTTTGGGTATGTATCTGAATTAAGTACTACTAAAACAGTATTGCTCTATAGCTAAGCTGCTTTTTTTTTTTTTTACAAAATTACCTGAATTTCTTAGCTATGTGTCAATGCATTTCAAACAGTGACTTCTAATGACGAAGCTTTCTGCTAAACTAGACACATTTGTTAACTGTCTGAAAAAAGAAACAAAGCAGGAAGAAGATTCTAGACCCCAATGAAACATTGTTTGGCTGGAGCTGTTCAGACATAAAAGAGTAAAGCGTACATCACTAAAGAATTATTTCTGTGGGGTGATGCAGCAAACTGATTTCCATTGCCCTTACTGCAGAATCATTAGCCAATACATGCATTTGACTGAACTAGTACTGGCCCAGCACTTTTCTCCTTAAATTGTATGGCATAAGAGAATTCAATGTAAGGTGATACAGCCTCAGGAACCGCTGTAAGCTTAGCATTACATTGTGCTTAACAGTAAACATTAAAATTCAAAGGAGTTCAACAGGCAGAACACGGGAAGCACCTAAATGTCCCTGAGGATAACAGGTCCCAACTGACCTGTTGGGAAAGAATAGTTACAGCTTCTTTATGTTTGGCATCTCTTAGATTAACTCCATTTACTGCCAGAATAGCATCACCAACATGCAGCCCTCCACATCGATCAGCAGGTTGCCCAGGATGGATTTCAGAGATCAATATTGGAACACCATGCTCCTTCCCACCCTATTCCAAAAAAGAAAAAAAAATGTAAATTTTAATTAACTGAAATGGCCTTTAACATAAAATGAACATTCAGATAATTGCTCCTAATGGGCTTGTTTCAACTTCTAATTTAGAAAATTAGAAATAATTCTTTAGACAAGAAGAATCTTTAAGAAGAACACATGAGATGCTTCCCTTAATTTTTCTCCCTACACAAGAATGGAAAATTTCAAATCTGTACTCAAAGAGTCAAATGAAACAATTCTGAATAACACTATAAAATCATATATACAAGCTGATAAAAAGCTGAAAACCTCATTAAAAAAAAATTTCAGGCACCAAACTGACTTGCAAGAAATTATTCATATTTAGAATAAAAGTGTAACAGTAGAAAATTTAAAATTTGTTGTAAAAATTTTGTACCACTTTTGTTAGATGTGAGATGCCAATACAGATATTTAGGGAAAAAATAAGTTACAATCACAACAGCTAAGCTTTAGAAGTCAGGTCTCAGATTTCCTCTGCTCTTCTACAGTTACCACACCTGAAAATCACCACTGAATAATCTGCCAAAGAGTCTATACCCTAAACATACCTCAAAATCCTAAATTTCACATAAAGTAGCAATTAACTATTTTCTAATCTATCAAAATGAGTCTTCAAGTTCTAGGACCATAGCTATGGATCTGTGTATGCTTTTTCCATATGTTCTAACAATACATTTACTGATCCACATATTCTACAGAAGTAGGAATATAAACTTGAATTGCCTTTTGTGTGTTTTAGAAAATAAATGCAAATATTTACCGTGATTGAAATTCCTAGTCCTTCATGGTCTTCTTTAACTAGCAAAACTTTTCTGATTGGACCAACACCTTGACTCTTCTTTAAGGCATCAGGATCCTAGTTTGATAAAAGACAAACACAGCACGAACATGAAAGTGTGAACCAAAAACTGACAGAATTCAGTATTTTGGGGGGTTTTTAACTATATACAGGCAGTGGATGAGCAACAGACTTTAAGACTAGCTCCAGGCAGGACCCTTTACAGAAAGAGTATGAAATCAGTACCCCTGTTGAGAATAATTATTTAAATTATTTCAGTCCCGAGTGATGCATAGCACAGAACTTGAACTTCAAAAGAAGGAAATCAGCCACATATTAAAAATATAAAGGGACTAGATTAAAAAATGCTGATCACTGCTGAAACTATATGATGTAAACTCAACTTACAACTAACCAAGTGACTGAAGATGAAATACAGTCCCAAAGAAGAGGTTGCTTGCTCAAATTTATTTTTAATGTAATAAAAATAAACCACACACCAAAAAACAAATGACAACAAAACTAAAAGCAAGACTAAATAAACCAAAGTCTTGGTTTTTTGCTTTTGGAAAGTCACAGATGCCATTATGCATATACTTAGCATCACACATACACATATTTGTCCATTAACATTTTATATGCAATTATCAACATGAGCAGTTAGATTCATCTGACTAACTAAGGTATTTAAATCAGACCAAAGCAAAGCACTTTCCTGAAAATGTTTGGGTTTATGCACTGGACACTGGGGTGATTAACAGGACATGTGCCATGTTGGGTGAGTTCTAAGGATACCCACAGTGAAATGCTGTTTAAAGATTTTGTTTTAAAAAGTACCTTTATGAGGGAAAAAACCAACAACAATCAATTATTTTACAGAGGGTCAATTTATCTGGTCTTTAAAAAAATTTTTTGAATTTATTTCAGTTCAATCTAATCCTAAAAATGTTATTCTTGTTTTTTGGAAATAAGTTAGCTCTACATTTTGAAACCTTGGTTACAAAATTCTGCTGCTACATTTATAAACACACATAGCAGAGGCTCAGTTTTTAAAAGGATTGAGTGTTCCTAGGTAAGTCAAAGAAATCGTATCATCTTTCCTATCATTTACAGGGACATGCCACTCTGCATGGAACTGTCCCTCAGCATACAAAAGACCTAGGAAAGCAATATTGAAGCGAAAACAATCTCAAAGATGAAGTAACTCATGTCTGTTTCCTGCAAATGCTGGGAAACATGGAAGAATGGCTCATCTTTCCAACTTACATGACCTGGTGGTGCTTGCATTGGTCGTTTCAGATCATTCCGACCTCGACAAGCTCTAATGACGGTTTTGTGACGGTGAAGGTGTATTTCTGCTTCAAGCTGATTCCACAGCTTGTCATGAGCAGGTCCTTTCATATCTCGGCCCAGTAACTGAATCTGCTGCACCCTAAATAATGACAAAGACAGTAAAACAACAAAGACAGTATTGCAACTGGAAAATCAACGCACTGTACAACTCATACACTTCACGTGGCTACAGCAAAGTCATGGAGCACACAGTGCAACAACTGTGGGGATTTTGTTTCTTCCTTTTGTTCAATTAACTGGAAATGTGACACTTAGGATGCAAAGGGATGACAACCAAACACATCTCATGCTAAGGGACAAGGATTGACTTTACATACCTTCCAGCTAGCTCCTTATCTAAATACTTGGCTGCTAATCTTGCTCCATAGACCTCAGCTTGAAGCACAGCTATGTGTCTACGAAGGGCTTCGTTCTCCTTCCTCAGCAATTTCACCTCAGCTTCCAACTGAGCTTCTTTCACTTTTTCTTTCTTACTAGCTTCAAGTTCTCTCTCCTTTATAATAACAAAAAAAAACCAAAAAACAAAACAAAACAAAAAAAAACCAAACAAACAGGAAAAAGATGTTGAAAAGCTTTTATCCAGGTTAATAATGAAGGAGCACTTACTGTTTCACAATCTGAAATTATTCTCCTGTGTACAAGACATGCACGCAGAAAGAAAAAAAAAAAAAAGCAAGGACTCTGACACTACAGCTAGTGGTTTGCATCCTATCTATACAAAGCTGGCAGAAATCCTTACTTTTTCCTAAAAAAAGTAAATGGGAGATTCAAAGTTAAAGAAAGCAATTTTTAAAATTAAAGAGTAATTATAAAGCCACTAAATATTTCAATTTGACCACATCCAGAATATTATCATCACTATTATTATTATTAATTATTATTATGCCAAGGAGATGCTTTATAAGTGTATGTGTCCTTAAAATGACAATTGTTTTCATGCAAACAACTAAGAAATGTCCAGCCAGAGACATTTCCAAATTAGAGTCTGAAGACCACATAAATAAAGCCAGAAATTCTACACACGAAGATGCTCACCCTGACAAAAGAAAATTAGAGCAAAACAGCTTTGTTATAATAACCAAACCAAACAAACCAAAAACAAAAACCACACTAAAATCACACTAAATCCTGCCCCCTGATAAAAGGAATTATGGAAATAGAAATTAGTCCCAGAATGCTCTGTCTCAAATGTACAGAAACTGCATAGTCATTACCTTCTCTGATACCCAGAACACAGGAGAAATAGGAATTAGTACACTCTAATTGCTAATCTGTAAAATCTACTTTAAAGAGAGCACGTTTGATTACTTATATCTTCGTATCTTGCACTGTATCCCTTTTACAAAGTGTGGCAACCCCTCCACCACAAACCAGGAAAACAGTAGAGACATTAAGGTCTAATACTGGTTCTTTTAATAAATGGCTGACAACTGAAACAGCAATCAAAACCAAGGTCACCACAATGCATTTTTGAAGACATTTAGACCACCCAAAACCCCTATTCTCTGTACCTGTACCAACCACATTGTTAAACAAATAAAACCAGGAAGTGCTACTAAAGAAGCAATAGGACAGATACAAAATATTACAGAACTGGCAAGACAAATCTGTTATCAAATACTGAATACATTACTTATAAAATCATTAATATGGTCAATAGCAGTATCACCACATTTGAGAAATTATTCAAGATTGGTCCTTCCAGAGTTATTTTCACAATAGGATCATTTACAGCTATTTGCCATAAAGTCAACTATGGGTTTGATGGACTCTGCTTTCTCCCTCATCTGTTCAATACCTGTATCAGGTTAGATGAACAGTGTACATTACACTGATGGACATGCTGGCCAAGAATCGCCTGGCAGAGTATTCAGTGGGAGCAGCACAAAGATTGCGTGAAATCACTGGCATCTCACTCCTTGTGATTCCCATATGTACACAGGGAAACATGTCACACGAAGCCACTTTTGGTCTCCAGCCTTTGAGGTGGGGGCTGTCTTGTGAGAATGAGTCTCTCCAGCAAATCTCCTTCTGAACTGCAGGATCACTCCTAAGGCAAGGATTTTAACTAACCCACATTTTAAGAATAGGAGTTTCTAAGATTATACCAATTCCTTGTGTTATTATTTTGGTTTGGGGCTTTGATTCACAGCTACTGCCAGTAGCCAAAGGACAATTACAAGAATTCAAGAGTGCCACCACGTGTTACCTCTGTGTTACCTCTGCCCACACTTTGGCAGTGAGAAGGGTCACAGTTTCAACACAACACCCTGTTCTACAGTAGCTGCAAGGTCCACATACAGGTATGGTGCTCCTGTCACCCACGTACATATTGCCAGGATCAAACTCACTTTCAGAACATCTCTGATTTGACAATTATAAAAAGGCCAAGACTGGAATTTAAGACAGACATATTCCAACCTCCATCAGAAAAGTGAACTGCTGAACCGATCCATTGTATTTGACTACTTCAGCAAATTTCTGGTAGCAAATTTTACTGTATTTACACAAAGTAGCCAGCTTAAACACTCTCATCAAAACTGAAATTTTCTATTGATTTTCTCCGAATCTGGTTTGTCATTCAAATTCAATTCAAAGAGAAAGCCAAATGTTACATTTCTAAGGAGAATCACTTTTAGTCATGCATTTGAAATGTTGCACATAAAATACAAGGAACAACTCAATTCCATAGAAGTGTTTTCTTCCTATTTTCTCCATTACTATGACTACTGTTCTGTGACTGAGGTAGAAAATCACACCCAGAAGCCATTCTTCTCTGGACTGTCTCCAACTGACCACCATATGAATTTAAAAAAAAAATCAAAATATTTGCAATACAGATCTCTGAAGATGTACTGAAAGAACACATTTCGTTTTGAATGACTATCAGGAGATGTAATAAAAGCCTCAAAAATGTTGAAAGAAATCAAAGAAGATACAGAATAGTTTCATATTTTCGTATTCATAGTACAGCACAGGTTCCAAAACCAGAAAATATATTTTCTGTTGACAATATAAAAAAAAATTAAACAAAAAATGCAACTTGACGACCAAAGCTCACAGTAACCAGCTATCCCATGGCTCTTCAAAAAGCAAATACTGAATAATGATAATGAAGTATAGAAGATAATGAAAGTGGAAAATCTTTCAAGTCTATCACTGTGAAAGACTGAAAGATAAAAGTCAACTTTGATTCACTTTTTCTTCTTATCTATGTATTTGTGTTTATATGCTTTTGGTTGCTACAAAAGCCAGTAAATCATATTAAATCAGGCCCACAAAAAAGGAAAACAAGGAAAAAGTTGTCAGGATTTTTTTTTAAATACAGCATGTAGAATACTTCATGTTATACTCATAGATATGTACAGTGTTTGTGCTCTAGAAACACCTTAACCTTTTTTGAGATACCGCCAGAACATTCTTTCAGAATGTCAAGCTGTCGGATATCACCCCAAATTAGCTTAGCAACAATAAATAAAACACACACAAACTTAGGAGGGCATCACATCTAGAAAAGAAAAATTAAAATGCAAAGGAAATTCCTTACACAGCATCCTGCCAACTGTTAAGAAAAAGGAACAAGCCAGATCTGTTTTGCCAGTTTCTGAGGCCAACATACATATAAGTTGTTGCACAAAACAAAAGCACTGCTTAAACATAAAAAAAAAAAATGGCAATCAACATACTTACCATTTCATCCACAGAAAGGACAGACTTAAGACAGAAGAAAAGAGTTTCATAATTAGAGAAACAGGCAATAGGAACTTCAAGAAAATGCAACAACATAAGTTACTTACTCCAAAAGAAATTCAACAGCAGACTGTATGTATCATTAGAAGGCATAAAGAACAAGCACATTGCTACAACTGTATTTAGCAACAATTTTGGTATTCTGTAGTGAAAGTTATCAAAAATACTATTAAAAATTTATTCTTATTGTAGCATTGAAAAGAATGCTTTCTCCTAAAATACCAAGAATCTCTATAAAGAATAGCAAGATAATGCAATATACATGAAGGTATCACAGAAAATTCATTCTGTAATATAATATGTTATACAGAAAAATAGATTTTTTTTCTTTCAGAAAAAAAAAACAACAAAATATGTGTTACAAGAGGGACAGGGAGAAGTATCAGAAAAGGTGCATCAACCACAAAACTCAAGAAAATAAATTCAGCCAGGAAATTTCATGCTCCTACAAGAAAGAATTATTGTGATTGGACTAAGCAGATTCACCACTCCTAAAAACATTCAGCCTAGGCTACACAATGTTATCAATTGCTTAGCAGTCTAAACGTTTCAAAATGTGCTGGGTTCACCACTATGCACAATTTGACAGATTCCAGAGTACACATCTATGCAAAGGGTCTACATACAAAAGAAGAGTGTCTGTCTCCCAAAGAAAGCAGGAAGTCAACTAGTAGAGAACTTTATTTCCCCATTGCATATTCTGTTGACACAGTCCTTCCTTGCCCTCCGAGGCTTTCTGACTGCCAGAAGGTCAGCACAACAGTTTTTATTTACCCAAATATCAGACTTCCCATTTTATTTTCATTTAAGCAGCCTCGGTTTTGTTTGTTCTAGCTTCACAGACTTTTACAGCTGTTTTATAAAGTTGAGCTTCTGTCCATAAAACTATGAATTCCCTACAGGCAAAGTAAAGCAAGCTCAGAAGACCAGTCCTGATGTTTACAAAAAAGAAAAACCAAAGGAAATTAAGGAGAGAATATCAGTCTTAGCTGTTAATAAATTTCAATTTCAACACAGATAAAATCTGAAACACCACCAAGTAAAATGTATTTATTGTTGCCTCTGGGAAGAAAATTACCGCCAACAGCATGGAGACTTAATGTATCTTTAGAAATAATTTGTAACAAGGTAAGGAGAAACAAAAAGTTTAGAAGTCTTACTCTCTATGTCACTTAGTCTAACTTAACCTAAGTCTAACTAATAAAACTGGGGACTAAAATCACTCACAGTGATGTGTTGACTTAAAAAATTTGCTACACGTAAACTTGAAGCCTAACACTTACAAAATGCTGGTGCCATTTAACTAATGGTTATTTGCAAAGCAATAGGAATTTTTAACTTCAGCATACCTCAGCTATAAATCAGTACAGACAAAATTAGGTATGGACAACCCAGAAACTGTTAACTTTTATACTGAATATATAAGTATGTAGCCCTAGGAAGATAGCTGTAATTCATCTACAGCTTTTGGAGCTGAAACAGAAGGATTTGGGTTGAATAGTCCTGTTGTTCAGTGATTAGCCTAGACATCCTTTAAGCCTTACAGGCTATCACTGTGTTTTATTTTACATTTATTAGCGGGACAAAACAGCAGAAGAGACTAATCTAATATTCCACATATGTTGGGACTAGGTATTTGCAACCAAACTGTGAAGCAATTTTAGAAACAGTCGGGGAGACAGACACGGATTTGTGTCAACACTTAGAAACCACATCTCTACAACACTACTTCTCTAATTTACAAAATACAAAGTATTAGATCTTGGATTTGTGCTGTGGCTGCTAACAAGGCAGACTAGGCCCTGGCTATCAGTCAATGCCAACTAATTGCACAGATTAATTACTGTCAACTTTTGGTGGGTTTGTAAAGGATTCAGTTTCTAAAACCCACATCATACAACATTACCAGTGGTTTACTGAGTTCTTTTACAACAGTCTGGTGCATGTAGCAATGGACAGCATCATCAGTGCATCCACAGAACTCTTTAAGAGAAAGACCACAGAGAGAGGATTGTGATGCCAACTATCCTTCCCTCTCTGCACAGCAAAATAATCCCATTCTCACTCTTATCAGACTGTTCTTACAATTAAAGACTTTATCTCACTTCAGGCTTTTGCAAAATCTGTGAAAATTTGGTTATATCTGTGTGTTGGAAACTACTGTCTTCTGCAACATGAGTCTCAAAAAAATCTTTATAGGTCATCCAAACATTTTCTTATTTTACTTTAAGAAACCAAAAAAATGGTTGATGTTAAAACAACTTCTTATCTTAAATTTTAATTCTTTATCCTGATGTTATTCATGATGTTATTAATGGTTACTAACAACCGACCACAAATGTTATTTGAAAAGGAAAAAGCTAACATTTTCAATGTGAAAATCTGTCATCAGCTTATTGACACCTTCCAAGGAAGAACTTCACTCAGGAGAATGAAAAGAACAATATAATCCTACATTCAAGCCACTACACTCACCAGTTTTGCCTTGATAGCCCCAGAATCAACATTCTGACCAGTCTTGGCATGTAGCTGAAGCTGAACAGCATGGAGTTGCAAAAGCTGATCGTGCACCTCCTTTTCCAGTACTGCCTTCTCTGCCTGTGTCTCTGTCAGCTCAGACTTCAGATCAACCAACTGTGCCTGTGAAGGCAGAAGGAGTGAGCAATGATTAAACAAGTCCTGGTGCCCAGGACTGTGACACAGAACACACCATCTGCTGGTACACAAATGCTCTTCTACTGGTTTGGGTGGCTGGGATCATGGGGGGGTGGTCAAAAGGGGCTTGGGGGTGTTCTTGGATTTTGGGAGGGGGAAGACTGCAAGAAACCCCACTTACCTGAGATAAAATTCTGTTTCCCTTAAGCTGTCAGGGGGGGATGGGGGAATCTGGGACCAGGGATGTCCCTCGCTTCTGCTCGCCATTCCTGGGGGTTGCCCCCGCCACTCCCCCGGCCAGAACTGGGGTGGAGAGCTGCGGGGGGAGGGGGGCCCTTGCTTCACCTGCTCCCCCTGGGTTTGGGGAGGGAAGCGGGGATGGGCCGGGGACAGGCAGTGGCCCCCTGCCTCTGCCGCTCCTGGGAGCACGGGGCCAATTGCCAGCAGCCGGCACGCATGGCCCCGGGACCGTCTTGTGCAGTGTGCTGGTCCCTCGGTCCCGGAGCCCAGACAGCCTCTGTTCCTGCCTGCTGTTCCCCCCTCCCTGCGTGGGCACAGTGGCCTCCCAGGGCAAGCAGCGGCTTGGGGGCATGGCCGCGGGGAAGCCCCAGCGTGCTCAAGGGCGGCGGCTCCTCGCCCCCTGGAGTGCGGGCAGCGGCACGCGGCCCCGGGCCGGCCATGGCCAGGAACTTGAGCACAACTGCCGCTTCTGGACAGCGATGGAGGGCCGGCCCTGNGACTGGACGAATGGGAAGCTGGCTTGGCCAGGAAGAAGGTGACGAGATCCACGCGAGAACGAGAAGGCTTAAAAGTCGAGGCACAGCCCCACCCTGGGTTGTTGTTGTCCTTCTTCGGCTGCCGCTGCGAGGAGAAAGACCACGGCTCCAGTCGCCAGCGCCTGCAGGCCCCACGGCGGGATTCCACCCATTTCTTTCAACATGAGAGCCATTTCCAGCTTGCTAGCAACTATCCTTCAGAGAGGGGGAGGGAGGGAGTTGTATTTTACCTCTGTTTGTGTTTTTCAGAGAGCTTGGAGGGCCCGAAGTCCTTCAGGGAGAGAGGGAAGAGAAGGAGACACCTTTTCCTACCCTTCCCCCCTGTTTTTTTCAGCTAGTCATCTGGCTGAAAGGAACAGTTCCCTTTCTTTTTTTCATTTTTTCCCTTTTTGTGTATTTTTTCCCTTGCGTGTCGAGTGTCCCTCTATGTAATTCTGGGGTCTCCTGTGGGTTATCCCTAATTCCCTAATTTAATTCCCCTGTAATAAACTGTTTACCTGCTGAAAATTCTATTCAGTTTTCCGTCACTCGTATTGAACCTGCCCCCTGAATGCTAAAAGGTGGATTAAACCAACACAGCTCTACGAGGGGGAACACAGGTAAGAGGACGTGCTGCCACATGTGCCTCTGCAGCCCAATTTCAGCACTGGATCATTTGCAGGATTTTGTCCCCAGCTGCCACAAAACTCGTTTACCCACAAAAGCAGCATCAAATGACCATACAGCCAACTGCAACAACAGCTGAGTTTTTCCTCACTCAGACAATGGCATGTGGTGCTGATTTCCACTCCAAAACAGAGCAATTTCATTAAACCTATACAGGATTTACAACCACACCAATTCAAACACAGTTTTAAACTGTAAAATTATTACATCTTACTGAAAAAAGGACTATCAAAGAAAAATGACAACTATTTATGCAATGCTAAAGTCAAATAATCCTATTTACAACTCATCTATTATCAACAGCTTACTTGAAACAGCATCCAGAAGCCAAGAGTTAACATGTCCCTAAAATGCACATGCAGAAGACAAAAAATGCTTATTAACTCTTAAAAAGTGGTTTTGAAAATCACTTTTTAAAAACCAAAAACTCACTTTCTTGAAAATCAGTTTTCACTCAGGGTTTGTATCTGGAATAAAAGAACAAGTTCTAACATGTTTTCCAAGTTACTTTTTATCCTTAAGTTCATGTACCAACTTACAGGACAAGCTACATATATACATGCTTTGAAGATACTGTTTGTAAAAAATAAACAACTTACAAATAATAAAACAAACAAAACCAAATCCAGAATATGATTTCAGAGGATTTTTAGGTAAATTCACAGGGTCTATTTTTGCTTCCAAAAAATTTACAACTAAAGAGCAAAATGGAAAAAACACTAATTAAAAAAAAAACAAAACCCTCTCATATTAAACCAGGATACTTCAGGTATTTTAACAACATTATGCTAATGTTCAAATTTACAATGAATATCAAGTTGCAAGCCAATGCTCACTCCATTTAACTACATAAACCACTGCTATAAAATGTCTGCGTCAGCTAATGAAAAAAAGCAGGAAGGATTTGACTCAATGGAGAGTACTTACTGGGCCTAACTTTAGGTACATAATTTAGATGGACGGCTTCCTTAAGCTTCCAGAGTAATTCAGACCTAAGTAGGCTCTTCCAGAGGTGATTCAGAGCACCTAAATTAGACTAGGATTTGATGAGATGGGTCAGGCCAACTTCCAGTTTGCTGCTGCTGCTGCTGCTGAAAATCTCCTTTCCTGCCTTTTGGCAATGCCCTCTGACCCCACACCTCTGGGACTGGAGGGTGGAAGATGCCCTGCCCATGAGCTCTGATGATTTCAGAACAGACTCCCCTAAAGAGAGCAGAATGATTTCTCCCTGTCTGCTTAGGTGCAGCCTTAACGGATGAGGCTAGCATTTACTTTTTGCCAAGGAACAGAGGAGCATGCATTTCCACCTTCCAACTGCCAGAATGACAAAAAAAACCCTTGAAAAATTTGTAAACTCTTGCAGAATTCCAAAGGAGAAATTGCCTTCTACAGTAAGATACTTTAAATACTACAAAGCCAAATAATTTCAGAGAAATGAGTTACTTCCAAAACTTCGTTGTTCTCTCCAGTGACCAGCCATGGTTAAAACCTCTCTGCTGTGGATTATCTATCCTCTAACAAAAGCAAACACGTGCCTGAACTAAAGTAGCAAAAGAAAATACCACTGGCATGGAAGGTGATGACACAGTACGGAACAGATAACAAAGGTCTTAATAACAGAGGCACAGTTTTACTCAGTCATAATTTCACATAACGTCTAACAGCATTTTGTTATTATTACATAAGGTATATATTACTTCTGCTTTAAAAAAAAAAGACCATGAATGTCTTCCTCCTTTCTAACAGGTAGGTACTAACAGCTCACATACTGACTTCTACTGCCTTTTATACACATAAACTCACTCTCTTGTCCATTCTAATTCAAAATGCCAATAGAAAGGGCAAAGTGTCAGAACAGATAAATTATACCTATTTAATATTGTCCAGCCTCACCTGGTAGAGAATGGCAAACAAAACAGAGTTCTGGTGGGGAGAAATAAATAAACAACAAAAAAAAATTCCCTCTGTAAATTGCAAAGCAGCAAGAATGATAGCTACAAGTTTTGTGGCGTGACTGGTGCTCCAAAAGACTGTCACAAAAGACTGTCAAACTCATAATAAAAAATAAAAATAGTACTCTGCATGTGACCTATGATTTAAATTCATATCCTGATGTTTTAATCAAAGAATGGCCTGGGCTGAAAGGGGCCATAAAGATCCTCCAGTTCCAACCCCCCGGCAAGGACAGGGACACTTTGCAACAGACCAGGCTGCTCAGAGTTCCACCCAGCCTGGCCTTGACACTGCCAGGGATGGGGCATCTGCAACTTCTTTGGGCAACCTGTTCCAGTGCTTCACCGGCCTCACAGCAAAGAATCTTTTCCTAACATCTAATCTAAACCTACTCTCTTTCAGTCTGAAACCACTCCCCCTTGCCCTGTCACTACCTGCTCTTGTAACAAGTCCCTCTCCCATCTTTCTTGTAGGCTCCCTTCAGGTATTGGAAAGCCTGAATAAATAAAGAGAACAAAATAAAAAAGGACAAAATGAGAAATGTTACGAACACACATCATGGAAGTAATCTGTTTACACATTATGAAAAGTCACAAATCTATTCCCAGGAACAGATGCAGACACAAGAGTTGTATCAAAATGCAAAGAAGGTAAAGCTGGTTTCAAATCCTGTGATCTACTTCTATGAAGGCTGACATATCTTTACGTTATTTCACAGAAGTCCTGCCATTCTCAGCTTGGCCAGCTCATTTCATTTTCCTTTATATTACTTTCACTAGCATTATTTTTTGTCCAAATTCCCTCAATTTGTTATAACAGAAACATATGGAAAGACTACTGGAAATTCAACAGCTCTGCATTCAATTTTGGAAGATACTCAGTAAAAACCAGACAAGAGGCAGAGACAGCAGAGGAAACAACAAGCACAAACAGGATCTATCAGTAAGGCCCTTCCTTCCCAGAGCATCATTCCCCGTGTGAGACATGGGTTCTACACAAAAAGATGGTGCCAGACAGTTTGTATAAACACAACAAGGACAAATTAACGTTTCACAAGCAACTGTCCTAATCCTTTAATTGGCAGGGTTTTGGGATGTACTCTCCAACAATACTGTCAAAGAGAGTTGTCATGTATTTTGATGGTCAACTGCAACTGCTCTAGAATTTGCAGAGAAGTCAGCTGGGGGCAGAAGTAACAAACACCAACCCAAGGAGATCACTGAGCTTCATGGTTAGGACAGCTCAGGAAGAGCCACCAAACAACACAGAGAGAACAGAAACTCTCACTGGGGAACAGTAAGGGGTAGAGGGTGAAGAGAAGGCAGTGTGTTTACTTTCATAACATCCTTAACTGTAACTTGCTGATTCAGCCAAAAAAGGCACTCTGGCGGGCAATCACCACTCACTAATGAGCACCATACTGCAAGGTTACACCTTAGTTTCTCTCTGATAACTCATTTGTGTCTATGCCCCAGCCAACACACAACCAGTAGCAGAACGGGACTGCGACTCATGGAAGTTTGATTTAATCAGGAAAACCCGCATCCAGTCCAAGATGAATCAAGCAGACAGGACATGAGAGACAGAATTTGCACGGCAATTTTTTCCTTTTATTCTGACACGTGTTGGCAAAGTCAAAGCCTTTTGAGATATGCTCATTTGTCTCTGATTCACTGGAGTTACGGATACTTTTCTCAGACCAAGATCTGTAACTGGAATTCAGTGCCGATGGCATCAGGAAGTGCCTGCTCAGGGCTTTACAGTGGAAGCCAAAACAAGCGTAAAATAACAAAGTTTCTTAGTTATTAAAGGAAGTCAGGGTCTTGTTTCAATGCTCCACTTTGCTCAGCTCTCTTGTCATGGACAACTCTTATCCTGAAGCGCTCAGAAAAATGCTTTGGACAATGCAAATGTCTCCAACAGCTGACAATGGAAATACACGAAGGAAAGGATGAATAAATGGAACATAAAGCAAAGCACAAACACAGAGGTATTTGTGTGGAGAAGTGCACAACAGGAAGCACAGATGGCACGCTGGAACCAAAGGTTACCACTGCTCATAACCATCAAAGCCTGAGGGAGCTGCCAGGACATGCCAATGTCACAACCTCTGAAGGTCTAAACTCTAAAGCATCAGAGGGAGAACAGAGACATGGAGGAAACCCCAGGAAGTGGGATGATGGTGACTAACAAACCCTCACTGCTGAAAGGCACCACTTGCAGAGGGGTGAGGAGCAAACAGAGAGATGGCATCATTAGATGAAATAATGGCACGTTTTTAGCTTTGGGGAAAGCTTTTTCACTTTCTGAGCTATCACTGCAGTAATTTCTGAAGAGTTTTGAGTTAATAGATATAAAATATACCTAATATACTCATCCATTGCCCGGACATAAGGACTCAAAACAGAGCTAAGCTGAATTGGAAAGCTGGGTCAGAGGCCTCAGCAGTAGTAGGGCAAGGAATTATTCACTATAGCAAATAAAAATGAGAGGAAGACCTGAAAGTCCTCAACATTGAATTCGATGAATGCACTTTTTGGTGTATGAACTTCTAGCTCAAAAAAAGATTTAGCATAATGCACATATTAGAAAACATGTATTTTTCAGCAAAGGACAGCCAGACACATAAAAAATCATCCATCATATTACCATCCTCCAGTGACTAAAAGTAATTAGCCAAATACTCTTTAAATGCCATGAAATTTTTTTGTCTAATTTCAGCCCTCTGGGGTACACCTTAATTCATTCTCACTCCAAGCCTTCTAAACTCATAAGTGTCTGAAAACTGCCTTTCTAAAGTGAAATATGGTTTTCCCCACCATATAACCTCTGAATGCAAGCAGCTAGGACTTCATTTCAGAATTTCTTCGTTATCTAAACAAGACAGCCTCATGCCACCATTTTATCTGCATGTCTGCATTTCTCCCTACTTTGCCTTCCTTCCTTGGTGATTTGTACTGAATTAATTTTCAAGATTCAAACAAATCTATTAAAAGGGGTCAAGGTGTGTATGATTAAAGTTTCCAGAACACACAAGTTTTGCAAAAAACAGCTGCTAGTAGGAAAAAGTGATGGATTAGAGCCCACACAGAGAGAAAAGTGGGGAGAGCTGGATCTCCCTTCAGCTCATTTGTTTAACCTACCCAGAGACAGGTGCCAACAGCCCAGTGTCCCCGTGCAGCTCTGAGCTACAGACAGAGCTGTTGTCTCATGCCCAACCAGCTAAAAAAACCCTAGGCAGATGCAAAGGCAAAGAATGCTGTGACATGGAAACTCCCAGCTCTTAGGGGAAAAAAGGGAGCACCTGGATGAGAAGGTCTGAGTGACTTGAGAAAGTGCTCAACATTTTCGTTAGGACAAATCATTCCCCACGAATCAGCAGGACCTGAGATTCCCAAGGTCCATTAATTCTGTTACTAATAAAACACCTCCTATAGATGTTTTTGTTGTTGATTTAAATAGCTGATTTTACAGAACAGGTCCCCATTAATCTTGCCATAGGATCAAACCAACATCCATAGAGAAATCAAGCATATGAGGTGTTTTTACTTCTTCAGCAGCACGTCCTCATGGAATTAATACCAGACTCCAAAAAGTTAACCAACATGTATGTTTGCATAGACCAACACTCACTCCTGATTGGGACTATTAACCTTCTGGTTTCAAGACTGCAGGATCTGGGATCATGAAACACAACAGAGCACACACCACAAGGCTGCAATTAATCTGTGGCTTCTGTGCCACTACAGGCACAGAAAAGCAGTATAAATACCAAGGTACAACACTTGCATTTTTGTTTAACATCCCAGTCTGGGGGCATGTTTTTAAAGGCAGAAAGATCATTGAAAGGCAAAAGCAGGTAAAAAACCCCGAAACCCTAATTACGCTTTACAAAAAATGAAATCATTATTCCTGAGTGTTCCTATGGCGTTACAAGAGCGCAGGACAGAAAACATATTTCAGGATTTGACAGCTGGAGCTCCTACAGCCTGAGGCCTAAACACACTCACAGGCAGCCAACACCAGTGCCTGTTGTGCACAGCCATGACCAGCACGATGCACACTCCCCTAACTCTGCATCGGCCCTTGGATGTGAAGCAGCCAAAGCTCTTAATTGTTGTGTTTCTCTAATTGCTCCAAAAAAGGGTTGTCTCTCTTATTTTGCCAGGGGTGTCACTTCACCACTCTGTCTGCAGCTCTCCAAAGGACAGGAACACTCTATCAACCCTTCCTGTCTTGCACTTGCTGCAATTTCTCACACATCCCCATTAAGTTTAATGGGCCACTTTGAATGGGAAACTATGAAACAGATAAGAGCCCTATAAATCTCACTGTGCTCCTTGCAAAACTAAATAATGTGACAGCACTGTACAATGTGTGAGTTTCTGAATACATGATACATTTAGAAACCATAATTTTTGATGATAAATCCCCCCAATTTCAATATAATTCTTATCACTTGTCAGTGAGGAAAATGTTCAAGAAATTATTTTAAAAGATCGTACTGACAAATTTTTAAAATATATTAAAAGCTTTTATTTCACTGTTATTATAATCCCAAAAAGGACATAGGGGACTTAAATTTTTAGTTAAATTTTTCAATTTAACAAGATGGTCTTTAGGATGTGGCTGATAAGAACATGAACAACAAAATGTATGACTGCTGACTCCTTAAAAAAACACCACAGCCACGAGTGTAGCTATGTGAGCAGTTTTGGTAAAAATGCAGTATATGATAAATGTAGCAAAGATGAATTGTAAATTAATTTAATCCACTTTTATTATGTTTTATTCAGAATATAAAGTACAAGAGACACACGAATTGTTCCGTTTCTCAGAACCTGTTCTCATCCTGACAAAACATTCAGAAGACTGGTCAGCAAATGAAAAGGATGCAAAACAACATCTCCCCTTTCTTGTCTTCTCTGCTGAAGACCATCCTGGACATGTAATTATCTGCTCTCTTTTACTCCCAACAATTAAAAGGTAACCTAATAATAGCACTAATAAATGTAAAGCATCTGAAGAATTTGGTTTCCATTTACATAAATGGAAATAACAACCAACATTTAAATGCCAGTCACTGATCTTTTTCACCTCTATCATTAAAATACCTGTGACTGCAGCAACCTACTACTGCTTCCACTTTGCTTTAGGTGCTGTTCCTCGCTGCCGTTTGACTTTGTATTTGACTGCTCTGTTGTGTTTACACCTGCTCACAGAAGCACAAATTTGTTCTTCTTTCTTAAATTGCTGCTTGTACACTTTGCTGCCAGTGACAAGTTTCTGACTGCCTCACAAAGACTTTTTTGTCACGTTGCCCTTGCTTCTAATTGTTCATTAAGAAGACACAAATCAGTTCTTAGAAGTCATACTGGAAGTTTTATTATTGCCACTATTTTGGAAGCCATACTATCTATGCAGCATAATTCTGCAAAAAACCTATGACATATAAACTAAAATGCAGGTTCCCCCTCACTTTCTCTTGGGCAACTCCCAACAAATGAGACAGATAAAATGAAAACCCTTTCTAAATGCAGACTGAAAATGAAGTAAACTAGTTAAGCTTGGATAGAATTCCAGGGCTTCTGATACAGAAAAGTACGAATTAAGTTTAGGTGACCTCTCTAAAAGGGCATAATTATTCTGACAGTAGAAGTATCAAACTAGTGACAATTTAGCACATAAGACAACTGGAAAATGCATGCAAACCTGTGTTTCCACTTCCTGAAAACTGCTCACATTTTAGGATATAAAATTAGCCGGATCAAATCTCACCCAGCTGATTTTTCAAAAAAGCCACCCTCTAACCAGTACCAACAGGTTTCCACTCCAAAAGAGAAAAAGTATTAAGAGTTGAAAGTACAATTAATAAAATAAAGCCTCCATAAACGCTGGAAACATTAATGACACTTAAAAAAATTAAACAAGTTATTGCAACTGTTGCTCCCAGTTTTAGACATATATCTCACATGGGGCAAAGAAATATGTTGGTGTTCAACAAATGCACTTCTCAAGGAGAGACAGGGACTCGCACCCTGTGCACATAATGCCACCCCCATTTAGCTTTTCCAGTTTGCAGTTGCATTTTCTTATACACAGATCTTCATATTACCCACATCACACTACACTATCACCCACATAATATGCTTTAGCTGGAAAAGGAACAACTTACTTACAGAAGAATTCAGCTTACAGAGAAACATGTTCGTCTAAACCTGCTGATTCCAAGTGAATCACGGACATAAAGCCACACAGGCAATCCTCTCCTGAGGCATTTCCCTTCCCCTCAGTGTGGCTACTGGCTCAGCACAACAGCCAAGACACAGGGTGTGCTCCACCAGGCATTCCTTTCCTCCTTGTTCACTTAGAATTGCAGAATCAGATTGGCAAAGTGCCAGTCAAAGTCAGGCTCAGATCTCACTGGCACATTGACCTACTTACTTTATTTCTACAGAACTGCACTGCACACAACTTTTTTGAGAGGAACACTGAGACAACGTCACAGACAAGTGACAGCCAAACAGGAACAATAAAGCCTATGGACTGCTTCTCAACTAAACACCCCCTGAAACCTCACCCATTGCCTCCCAGCCTGCACCCCCTGATTTATCCAGCTTTCCAAGAGACAGGGCACCACAAAGAATCTCCCTTAAAACACCTGTCACCCCCTTTTGTTCTAAAAGCCTGAGGCCCCCACTGTCCTCCATCAAACTACACTTCTCCATCTGTTCACACCCAAGTGAAGCGGAGCCCAGAAAAGAGGGTGGCTTCTCCTGCCTAACCATTTCTTCCCTCTCTCCTACTGTGACCAGCAGGACAATTATGAAAACAACTCCTTCTCCCCCGTCACATCATTAGTTTCATTTAAGACTGCAGCTGTTACTATGAGCACAGGAGTGTGTCTGTAAACTTTCACCACCCGAATGCACAGGTCAATTTATTTGCATTCATCTCCTGTGCATCTGCAACACCTTCAGGCTCCTGCTAAAAATAACCCACCCAAAAACTGCCAGCATGTTCCACTCTCCTGTGGAAACTACCATCTTCCTGGAACTCTATTCAGGAACATCCCTCAAGGAGAATTTTACCTGGACTCATCTCTACAGCAGTACGAATACACCAAGAGGGCAAAAACCTTTTTTGGAAAGTCCTGCAGCAGGAGCTTCCATCCACAAAAACACCTAAGCTGTGCCTCTTACAAGCAACTGCACCGACCAGAGAAGGAACACTGAGATGATAACGTGGATAAATCAAAGTCTGAACTGCATGTCTTTATTCTTTTGTCTGTAATATTATAGTAAGACCTAACAATTTTGGCCAAGGAAATGAAATCCATGAACAACAGAATGGCATTCATAATTTTATTACTTTCCTTTATAAAATAGTATCACTCATTCAGTAAGACAAAATCAGGCAAATGCAGCTGCAAGAATAAGCTCAGTCAAAGTATTATTTTAGCTCAAACAGAGGTGTATTTCTGAAGATGGATCTAACTTTTGGGCTTCAATAAGTGTTTGTACCCAAATAAACTCTTACTGATGATATTTTTATAAATGTGACTGTGTAAGCTTTGTATTAAAATGGACAAGCTGCACAAAATGAAAACTGTGGGTTATTAAGAAAGGACTACAATCTTAGAACTTCTATGAAACACAGTAACCTGCATTACAAAAGAAAAAGTAAAACCACTGATCATATCCTAAGCTCCAGTATTAATATCAGTGATTTCTTTCAAAATATGTCATTTCACCCTTCATTTTGGAGGCTTTTGGCTAGACATCTCTGCATGGAAAAAGACAAGACATCCATTTTCAAGAGAGCAGCTCCATCTTTCAGAGATATTAAATGGCAGCTTTCACTTCAAGTTTATGGCTTCAATAAACATGAGGTCCTAAAATTAACAACCTTCAAGGCAACACTAAAATCTTCTAAAGGTCTCTTTGACAGATGAAAGCTCCTTTATATGTATGAGGCCTAATACCACTCACAGTAATAAAAATACTTCAAAAAATAAAAGATTTTTTATTCACTTCTAAAGCACTCCCTCTGGATTATCAGTATCATTTTTATCAAACAATTACCTCTGCACATAGATATACACAATAATTATGCTAATTAATAACAACTGCTGACTGTGCTCCTTTGCTCTTCAACTGATGTTCAGTTCTTTAGGGGCCCCTCATGATTTTTTAAAGACACAAAATACCTTTCAGGCTCTGAGTTATACCATTTCTTTTCAAGATACTTAAGCTTGAAACAACTTTTCAAAGAAGTATTTACCAAGCACCAATCCATTCTTTTAAAATATCCTGAAAAACCTCATTTGGTTTACAGGTCTGTCCACAATACCCATAATATGCAATAAAAACTGATTATGTACTCCCAAATCTTACTTTATTGCACTTGTACAATTAAACCTACTGTATAGGTTGATACTCTGTGTGTGTGTGTGTGTGTGTGTGTGTGTATATATATATATATATATATATACACATTTCCAATAGTAAAACACATATGACAGCATAACAACACAAACATCACCACATTCTAGTGAAATAAAGAATATGATGAAAAAAACCCATTAGTTTAATGAGCTCTTTGTTCTACTCTGAAATATCCTGCTCCTCTGCCGAACTCTACGGCTCTTTTGCATAACAATGCCTTCATACCAGGAAGAAACCTGACTCAAACCAAGGCCAATCTGTTTGCTTGACTTCCTGCTGAAAGGCGGACTCTAAGAAGGGCAGGTTACTGCCTGAAGACTCTGAAATCCCTTCGTTCTGGTAAGTGTGACACAAAGGATGAAAAGGAATCCTGCCTGTCCGAGCTCTTACAAAGCACATATTTTCATGGTTTCTCAGTTTCGCCTCTGGCTCCTCCACAGTGACAAGTTGGCAGAACAAGCAGTGAAGGCTCTGGACAGTGAGAGATACGGAAGAAAATGGAGAGGTTTGGCCCAGGGAAAAGGTAACTGAGGGAGAAGTAGTAACAGCCCTCTCAGATGTGACAGAAGGACAAGTGGGCAGTTCACAGTAACACCTGTCAAGGACAAGACAGCACCTACTAATCCAGAGATGCCCAGGTTGGACAGATATGAAATGACCACAAAGCTCCCCAGAATCTCCTTCCAGAGCACTCCAGTTCTTGCACAAGCCAAAGGACCTGCAGCTTGGCTCTGCCTGAAGCTTCTTTCTCCCCTCCCTGACTGGAACACTGGATGAAGTGTGAAGATAACTTCCCAAGAGGAAGCTCAGTTACTATTCCCCTCACAGAATGTGTGACCTCTGTTACAGCCTTCAGTCACTAAGCTCAGCAGAGATCTATTGGATCTGCTTTGCAGTGTGAAGGGACAAGAGAACCTGTCAAAGTCCATCCTAAACCCACTTTTCTGTTTCCTAAGGAGGAACAATGTCCTCATTCCGACTACCGAGACTAAGCACTAAGCACCTCAATCTCCTCTTTGTCCCTTTCTTCCAAAGCCTTTCCAGATGCACAGAATCCCTTGGGCTGCAAAGGCCTCGGAGCGCACCCAGCGCAGCCTGTGTCCCAGCACCACCGGGGCACAGCCAGCCTCTCCCCCAAAACCCCTCCGGGGACGGTGACCCCGCCGCCTCCCAGGGCAGCCCATTCCAACGGGGAATCGCCCTTTCTGCGCAGAAATTCCTCCCGTGTTCAATCCAACCTCTCCGGCCGCAGCTCAGTCCCGTCCCCTCCCGCCCCGACTCCCCGGGGACTCGATGCGAACAGGGGCCGAGCCAGCAGCATCCGCTTGCTCCACATTCCTGCTTTCCACATCCCAGGGCTCTCCCCGGGCGCTGGGACAGCCGAGCCCGGCGGGAGCACCGCCACGGCCAGGCCTGGACCCCAACGCGCGGGGCCCGCTCCGCCCGCCCGGGGCAGGGGAAGGGCTGCGGGCCCGGCATTCCCCGGCATTCCACGGCATAGCCCGGCATCACCCGGCATAGCCCGGCATCCCCTCACCTCCAGCTTGTGGTTGATCTGGGATACGGTCTGCGCCTTGTGGCACAGCTGGGCGAAGCAGGAGCTCAGGCTCGTCATCTTCTGCCGCCCCTCGTACGTGATGTCGGCCTGGTCGGGGTCGATCTCGCCCAGCAGCAGGTCCACGTCCACGAACGCCTTGTCGAACTCCTTCTCCAGCACCTCCAGCCACCGGAACATGGACACGCCGCCGCCCGCCGCCGGACCGGCCGCGCCCGGACCGCACGGA
>VXBA01000803.1:41464-62532 GCA_013399895.1 Serilophus lunatus | reverse complement strand
GCCGAGCGATCGGCGCCTGAGGGGGCGGAGGCGCGGGAGCGGGAGCGGTGTCCCTGATTGCCGTGTCCAGTGTCCCGTATCCAGTATTCCCGTGTCCCTTGTTCCTATATCCAGTGTTTTCATGTCCCTTGTTCCCGTGTCCCTTGTTCCCATGTCCCTTGTTCCCATATCAAGTGTCCCATATCCAGTGTTCCCATGCCCCTCGTTCCCGCGCCCAGTGCCCCATGTCCAGTGTCCCCATCCCGGTACCCGAACCGCCCTGGCCCGGCCCCACAGTCCCTCCCCGTGTAATTGTGGTTACAAGCCCTTTTTGCCTTGGCGTATAACCCGTGTAAAGCTGTGCTGTGAGGTTTTTTTTCGTAGTGATGAGTAGGAACGTGGACCTTGCCCCGAACAAGTTAGCAATGTAAATACATGAAGGAAGGGGAGAATAAAGGGAAGTACATATACAGGAACATAAAGCGAAGCACAAACACAGAGGTATTTGTGTGGAGAAGTGCACAACAGGAAGCACAGATGGCACGCTGGAACCACAGGTTGCTCATAACCATCACAGCCTGAGGGAGCTGCCAGGACATGCCAATGTCACAACCTCTGAAGGTCTAAACTCTAAAGCATCAGAGGGAGCACAGAGACATAGAGGAAACCCCAGGAAGTGGGATGATGGTGACTAACATACCACAAGTGAGGAGGAGAGGAAAGAGAAGTCTTCACTATTGTATTCATGATGATCAGATGCAAACCAAACAGTGGGATTTGCAGTGGCACATCCACTCCTCAGTAGAGATGCAGGCTTGCAAATATCGCATAAAATCATAGAACCATAGAATGTTAAGCGTTGGAAGGGACGTTAAAGGTCATCTAGTCTCAACCCACCCTGCCATGTACAAGGACACCTCCCACCAGAGCAGGTTGCTCAAGGCCTTGTGTCCAACCTGGCCTTGAAAAATGACAGGGATGAGGCATCACCAACTTCTCTGGGCAACCTGTTCCAGTGTCTCACCATCCTCACAGTAAAGAATTTCTTCCTAAAACATAAATGGATTTTATATATATGGATATATATATATATTATATATATGGATAATGGATAAATGGTACCTCCAGCACCTTTGCTTCTCCAAAAGCACTGATGAATGCAGTTATACCCATGGAGAACATATGCAGCTCGGTTTTACTGCATTGAGGTTGTAATTCCACCTCAAAAGAGAAAGCTGATCACTTTAACCCAGATAAGGACCCTAATCCTGCCTACAGTGTGGGCCCACAAAGTACTCTGCCAGTGCAAGAGAGGGAAAGCACAGAGATTCTCCAGTCAGCAGTGGAGGGTACCAAGATAATGGGCAGGACCCCTGCACACCTGGCTTTGAGGCTGGAGAACATCCTGGTGTGACTTTCTTTCCTTATTCCACTTTATATAAATAATTGATTGGAACACAGATTAACAGAAAAGTACCACTTTACAGCTCAGTGGTTTGACCAGTCACCTGGAATGCGAAGGAATTATACTTCCATCAATCTGTGTTTTCAGAAGAGCTGGATAAAAGCAAACTTTAGCACTAACAGTAGCTGTCTCATTTCCTCTGGGACTTTCTATTGTAGGTTTGACAAGAAACTTGCATGGTGCTATTACAAACCTACTTGTTGCCCTTTACCATTTGTGGTGGTTTAACCTCAGCCAACACGGAGCCTCAAGCAGCCACTCATCCACTGCCCCACCAGTGGGACTGGGGAGAGAATCAGAAGGGTAAAAGCCAGAAAACTTGTGGGTTGAGATAAACGCAGTTTAATGGGGAAAGCAAAAAGCCATGCACACAAACAAAAGAAAACATGGAATTCATTCACTGCTTTCCATAGGCAGGCATGTGTTCAGCCATCTCCAGGAGAGCAGGGCCCCATCCCACATAATGCTTACTTGGGAAGACAAACACCATCATTCCAAATGTCCCACTCTTCCTCCTTCTACTCCCCACTTTATATACTGAACCTGATGTCATATGACATGGAGTATCCCTTTGGTCCTTTTGGGTCACCTGTCCTGGCTGTGTCTCCTCCCAACTTTCCCTTGCCATTGTGGCAGTACAAAAAGCAGAAAAGGCCTTGGCTCTGTGTGAGTCCTGCTCAGCAAAACCAAAACCATCTCTATGTTATCAGTCCTGTGTTCAGCACAAATCCAAAACACAGCTCCACTCGAACCACTGTGAAGAAAATTAACTTCCCATTTTAATTGTCCGCACTGCAAATGAAGGTATGGGATAAAAAACTGGACATGGGCAGATTCTCTTACTGCTAAACCCATCCATGACAAAAGCTACAAATACTTTTATATATATATACAGGGAAAAATCTGGCTCAGTAAATCGGTATATTTGGAACAGTAGCTGAGCAAAGGATGTGTTTAAAGTCACCCAAGTACTTTGGAGTGAGCCCAGATGAACAGAGCAGTTGCCCGACCTTCATCCTGATGTTGTCTGTTCACAGCTGTATCAACTGTCTTTTCTGAACAACAGCATCAAACAGAAAATCAAATTATTTGCTGCATCAAAAGCTATACTATTGTTATTGTTTAAAGTTTTTCGGCCACACAAGAAAATTGATTGTTTCAGGACTATCACTTTTAACGCTAGCTTTGGCTTTGATCCTGTCAGATATCACACTGGAGAAGTACGTATAGAGTTATGTTACATTTTTGTCTTTTTTTTTTTTTTTTTTAATTTAATGGAACAGCAATCTATGCCTTAACCAAACCGTAGCATTTTCCGCTAATGTATTTCTATCATGCATTTGAACAGTATCTACTTATTTTGAGAAAGAAGTTTTCTACAGTTATTATGTAACGTATCTATAGCAAATACTGCCTTTTAAAACTTAGACATAACGTAATTTATGTGTGACTGCTTTTTTTTTTTAAAGAATCCCTTATTCTCAAATTTTTAGTGTCCTTTTCCTTTGGCTTAAGGGTTGGTCCAGCTCTGCCTTATTTTTATCTACAGTGGTATCGGAGTTTTGTGGTCATTAATTTTAATTCTTTCATCACTTATCAGTGCTACCTTTGTTTTGCATGTCCTTATATTTCACCACTCAAACAGGGGTTTATCTCTGCTTATTACACTAAAAGATTAGCTTCTCAAATACAATCCTTTTAGAAGCTGACCTGCAGCGTAATATCTGTGTAATACTTGCCAGACTAGTATAAATGAGAAGAAATGCAATATATTGCTAAGAAAATCAGCAGCTGTGACACTGAATCTTAGTAAATGTATCTATCACTAGCTACTATTTTTATTCCTCATCAGAAACACCGTGTAAAAGAGGGGTTGAAATTTAAAGTATCACTGATACAAGGGTAAATATAGGAATGACTGAATTCTCTCAAAACTATACTTGTAGGTCCCCTAGAAAATTCTGATCAATTCCAGTTACCTTGAAATGCCTACCACAACTCTGTTCTGTGCAGTAATTATGGAACTGAATCTAAGAAAGGTTAGTTAGTTGGGGCTTCAATTAGATTTAATCGATTTAGAGTAAACCGTAGCATACTATACCCTGATAACATCAACAAAATAATTGAAGAACATTTAAAGAACAGCAGTAGTCTGAGTCAACTGGTCGAGCAGCAGGAATCCTTTCTACCAGGGACATTTCTAACAATCCAATAGTTGAAGCAAGTTATATGTCAAGAATTTAAATTTGCTGAATGACTTTAATGTCAAAAGGACTTCACTGAAAGTTTTGTGATCTGTTCCTTTGACCTTATCTATGATGTAGAGCTGGTGAAGCTAATCACCAGATAATTTCTTCACATATAATTTATGTACATAATTTCAATTATTTTCGACAAGGTACAGAGAATGTGAGTTGTCTGCATTACACTGCTATTAAGTACATTTGAGTACAAACAGACCTTCATAAATTTAAACCTGCATACTTTCACTGATTACTGGAGTACCTAATTAATTATCTGAAAACTTACTTTGAGCTTAAAGAGTAAATGACCTTAAGAATGAGGAGAACACATTTTCATACAAAAAAAAACAAAAACAAAAACAAAAAAAACCCCAAAACAAACCAAAGTAATGCTCAACTCAAAAGGAAAAAATAAATCAATTGGATCAACATCTCCACTGCTTCAGATTTGGTATCAAGTGTCCATGCCTGCCCTATGAGATACTCTGCAAACCTTTGGTTAGACCCGGCCTCTGCACAAAGAATTTACAATATAAACACATGTGTTTGCACATGAGGGTCAGTTCACCCGGAAAGCCCTGTAATTGCAGCTGCCCAGCTGTGTGTGCCAGGCTGCAGTGCCTGCACGTGTCAAGGCCGTCTCCTGTGTGGTTAGTGCTGAAGCATCTTGAGTGGTTTGATTGCATGGGTGGTTGTACAGTCACAAGCAGGGGCACCAAAGGGGAAACAGAGAGAAAACAAATAATATCTTGCAGTATCAAAGAATGGGAGAAAATAGGGATGATAAAGCAGGATTTTTCATGTTCTAAAAGAGGAGTTAAGATGATTAGAATGTGTCTTTTTGAAGCACACTGCTTTCTGAAGGAGAGGAGGAAGTCATCCATTGGCACTGATACATGAAGGGACATAAATTTTCAGTTTTCATTGCAGAACATTTCTGCTAACAAACTGCAGAGTTTTTGGGTTTTACAATTTAAGCAATTCCTGCATCCCAGGCCTGGGGAGTTCATAGTTGGCTGCATTTTACAGCCCATGGGCGTGTCCATAGGTGCAACAATTTACTGACAGCTGTTTTGATCAATCACTCCGTATTGTTCTTTTTACAAAACACAACTTCCACAAGCTGTTTCTTCAGGTCAGCTTTTATTTTTCACAGTGCTATTGTGATCTTATTCTCATACTTATTTCTGTGTGTACACTTATGCTTAACTATTTTCACTCTGAAATTTTGTTTTATTTTAAAAGATGAATAAAACATATACCAAAAATGCTCAGCTTTTATAGCATGCAAGAATGAAACCCTCTTTCTGTGCATAGCATGTGTATAATTTAGAAAACTGCCATATCAGAGTCCTTGTATTATTGAAACAGTGCCTCAGAGTTTGAATAGTAGATCATTTTTACAGTTTAAGCTCCATTCCGGTTTTGTTGCATGTGCAGTTACTATCAGGCTGCTCTTAAACACTAAGATATCCACAGGAAATGGAAAGCCATAACTAACATACTGCCTACAGGTCTCTGAAAAAGTTCCATTGGTTTCATGGTTCCCTTATTGATTGGATGATCCTGCCCTGCCACTTTACTTTTAGGTGGTACTGCAGGAGTCACGGGCTCACATAGGTTAATTACAGATCTTAAATAACTGTTCATATACAAAAGACTTATATGTTCATATTCCAGGTTGAGAATGGACTCGTCTATCAGATCTGCCCTCCCTATTTCCTCCCTCTTCATTCCTTTTTCAGACTTACTTGGAATGTCATTACTACAAAACTGTCACTATATTGTATTCTAATCTCTGGTTTCACGGCACAGCTCTCTGTGGCCCAATTAACGAAGAATTAAGTTGATGTCATTAGTGGCATAAGTGTATGAAATTATTTAAATTGACCTCTCCTTATTTGTTGTTTGTGGAGTGGCTGCCCCAGATGAATTCCGTTTGATTTGTGCTAGAATCCCTCAGCACTATCATAAAACTGGTAGCGACTAAAATTTCTCTTTATGTGAATTTCTGTTTAACAGTTTCATTCCTTTCGACAGGTTTCACTGTGCTAGCTCCTGAGGAATGCAAACGTGCCACAGACAAGAGAAACACAAGAAATTCCTAGGGGGTTATCTCTTTTACCTCCTCTATGTAGACAGCACGGAGGAAGAAAAAGAAACCTACCTTACGGTGTGGAAGAAAAATCTGCTTTAAGTCATGCAGCAGCTGTTTCCAGTGTATGAAGATGACCTTGCCTAAAGTTAGAGAGTGCCTTCTCTACATGCTATGAAAATGGATAAAAAATATTTCTATAAATATCTTGGTTTAAGAAAAAGATTGAGACTTACTTTTTTTTTTTTTTTCAGACAGGCCTCTGGTTGTTTTTGTGAAACTCTACCTTGTAGGATTCAAACACAAAATCACTTCTAATAAATTTAGAACCTTTTTATTAATGAGGTTTCAGTAATTTGTCTAGAATGCATAGGTTGATATTTTTGATTCAACGCAAACGTCTGAGGCCCTTTGTTTAAGAAACATTTCTATAAAGCACTTCAGGTTATTTCAACAGATGATTAAGGGAAGCATAATGTTTTTTTAAAAAAAATGTTAGATTGTTTCCCTTAGCAGCCTGATCCACTCTGGATAGAAGTGCTTGATTAGGGGTAACCTTTGCAGCAGACAAATGTCATTTGTTGTCCCTACGAAAAACTGGTCCAAATCCAAGTTAAAACCTCCAGCAAAAAATAATTATAAATTCACACATCCTCAGTGGCAAGCACTTGATAGCATATGGCAGCTAAATATGCCAAGGATTCTTCAGAGCATACGCCATCACTTAGCAGCTCCTAGTTGCCAAACTCCTTCTGCTTGTGACATTCCTCAGGGACCAAGCTCCTGCCCTGCCCTGCCCTGGGGAGGCCCTAAGCTTGTCTTTTCCTGTAATTTTTCCTTTCCATAGGCAAGTGACACCCCAACTGCAGGAGCTCAGCTTCTCCACGTCTTTTGTGATAAGACTGCATCTTCCCTTGTGCCATCATGTACATTAAAAGGGATCCACCTGCAGGTTTTATGGGCTGTCTTAACTTACACATTTCTAAACACTTCATAACAAGAGTTTTGCAGATTCACTCTTCTAATTTTGATGTTATTTTACCTTTATGTCATTTTATAAATGCAAACTTAGGTTAAAAAATGGTGTCCTGATGTACACGTGTCCTTTGACAAACCTCTGACTTCAGTAAAGAAAGAAAAGGCTCATACCCCAGCATTGCTGGTGCTGAAATGATCTTGTGTGAGGTAAGGCTTGTACAAAAATACAGTATTTTTATTAGGCTAACTGACATATTTGGAAAAAAAAAAGCCCAACCAATCTTTACAGTCTTTTCTGAGTCCCACTTCAGATTTGAAATAAAAGCAGCAACCCTGAAAGATCTAACTTTCATCAATTCAAGCTTATGTTTGATCCAAATTTGTCCATTATATTTAATCAATTTCCATAGTAAATGCCAATAAGACAATGTCCAACAGAGATTTTGGGTTTAGCAGCTTTTGATCTGATGTGTTTATATTTGGTTAAAGTACACACCCTGTAGGCTGTCCCTGGGACTTCTCATATGGGCAGGTTTAGGTGCTACCATTCATTCTTTCTGACAGAGAAATGATGCCATTGGTCCTGCACAGGAATCCCCATCAAAAGCTGTGTCGCATTTGCATAAAAACTTCTTCCAGGAAATTTGTAAATACATAATTTCTGTCATCATTTAATCATTCAAATTTAATAATCAAATTTAATCAGTATTGATTAAATAATAGTGGTTAATATAATGGAATTAAGCTGTTAAACCAATAAGATATCCTTTGATTAGTTTGAAAAGACCAAGGATTACATTGCAGAGAAATGCCAAGAGAGTGCACCGTGCTGTGGCATTACCTTGCAACTACAGCTGGGAATTCTGACATCAGCTGATTGACTTGAAATCTACAAAGTAGGGAACAACGCGACCTATGATTCTTACTTAAAGGGATTCGCAGAGTTGACTCTGCAGTACTCTAGGGCTCCAAACTGCAAACCATTGGGTTGGATCTTCATTTCTTTTGACTCCCTTCGAGCAAAAAGAAGTTGTTTTCCGATGACATTTTTGAGGAAGACAAATTCCTACAGGATGCTGAGCATTAGGGTCTAGGTGACACTAACATTGAAACCCATGTCAGTGGGAAGATGGGATCAAAGAAATATACCATAAGTAACTGTGAGTATGCAGAGGGCATTTACAGTTTTGTCTGACCACTTTGACTCTTAGGGCAAAAAAGAAGGCAAAACCACAAGCCAGGTATCAAACTCTAGATTGAGATACATTAAATTATTTGTTTTAATGCACAGTTGCTAATCATGCCTACCCACTCGTTTTTGCTCAAGGGCTCACTATGGCATAAGTCAGGCAGGATTTTTCTGCATAGCTTGTTAAACATGCCAATTTGACAGGCTGCTTTTGGAAAAGGTTTCTGCTCTTGCTGTTTGGCTTAGCAGATGCTGGGTTGCAGTTCTGCACTCACAGTGCAGAGGATTAAGGAGACAGAAGGATCTCCAGGAAAAGAATATGGCAATTGTCCAGTGTAAGCCCAGATGCATCCAATAGGCATTCCCACCAAGGACTGCCCCAGCTTCTGTTATCCATTTGTCAAATCAACTTGACATTTTCTCCTGCTTGGGAAAATAAATGGCTCGGTTCTGCATTTAAAGAATAGGATTAGCTACTACTGAAGGTATGATGGAAAGAATGGAAAGACCCAGGTAGCAGAACAAAGCTGATCATTATGATAAAAAGTTTGCAGACACAGGTTTGTACGTTGTAAATTACTGAGCGCAAAGAAAAATAATCATATCCCAAACTGTACACCTGTCAAAACTTTACATTTCCAGCTGGCACAGCTAGTAGGTATGTAAAGAAGCACTAATAATTAGAAAGAAAACTCTAAGGGGAACCTTGGTGTTCTCCTTTGCCGTGGGGTAAATGGTCTTACTGATTATCTACCACTTGATTTATACTAAACACTTTCAAGCATTTCACATTTATAATTTTCAAAGACAAGAATAATTAAATTATGATTTATGGGGATTTCAAAAATACAGATAATTTAGGGGGTTTTTTTGTCCAACCAGCAGCACTCAGATACCACAGAGATTCAGAAAATGAATAGAATGTTTTACCTTTAAAATAATAGTTGCCTGAGTCTGGGGGTTTTGAGTGGGGGTTGGGGGGAGTGTCATCTGAATAATGCAAGAGGAAGTGCAAAAAAGCTTCAGTGTTGGCTGTAGTTGTGTTTTTACTGTTTCTAATACTGGGTCACAGAAGATACAAAGGTTTTACAGCCCCACTATAAAATGGCTCTTTATCTTTTCTCCACTAATTCTGTGGTGTCACATTTAACAAAACTAGGAAACTGGAGATAATATGGATGTTTGCAGATTAGATGTCAGGTAATAAATAACACTAATTTCACATACCTACAAATGTAAAGGCACCTTATCACTGTTTAAGTTTCTCACTCTTTGTAATGCCTGCCAACATTTTAACCCAGGCAAATTACGGTATTGTTTTTGCCGGTTTTTTTAGTGGGATAAAATACACAGTCATAATATCCTCTTATCAGATTTCATGGTATAAAAGGGCTTTGGTGCTTAATTCAAACTGCATGTTGCCGAGACAATTTCAAAGTTCCTGTTTTGGAAGATGTATTTATCTTACCTTTTAGTCATCCTCTTTTCTTTTCACAGTGGTCTAAGTAACACTTGCCCAAGAAGATGCAGCTGTGACTCTGCCCAGTCAGTGCAATGCTACAGAGCTACAGAGATCCCCAGAGAGATTCCTTTTACCACCAGGAGACTCTACATCAGCCACAGCAAAATTAAAAAACTCCAGGTAGGAAAATCCAGCAAATGTACTTTCTGTAGTGCACTGTAACTGAAAGCTGGGCTTCCCAGATGGTAGTGCCCTTTAACTGAGGAGAGAAGCTTTTTCCATGTTCTAAAATCTTATGAAATGTTGCCAGATCTGGTTTTATTTTTACTTACTCTTTAAGAATATGTAAATATATTCCTGTAGTGTTTTCATTCTCCTGCAGTCTCCAAGCACTAGTTCATGCTGTCACAATGATATTTTGTACAAAACTCAAAAAAAAAAAAAAAGTAATTTACAAATGTTAACTCGTTTTATATATGGTCAAATAACCATTCACTTTCAGAGTAATTTTTTAATCTGTAAATGGAAAGGGTTTATGTCATTAGAATCGTTTCCCTAATCAATGAAACCGAAGTTCCTTTCCCTCTCTGGGGCTGCAAGTGTCAGGTATCACTGCTATTAGAAAAGGCAGAGGCAGTAAGCAAGTTTGAGTCTAAGGCACAGAGTGAGATGAGGCCTATCTAATAACTCCTGTAAATGATAGCAGCTTCTATCCAAAGCTGCCAGCTATTTGTGTTATTGAAAAAGTTTATTCTGGGTTTCTTGGGGCATCACTGGACCACATTATTAAAGGCATGATCAGTTTATGCTCATTTTGCACTGCACTCTGTAACGGTGCACCTTTGTTTTCTACCCTGAAATATGTTTACTTAATAAATTCAACTCCTATAGATAGACACAAGGGAAATGCAACCACCTGTGTTGCACATGCTTAGTGTGTATCAACTTACTACAAATAGAAAGAAATGTCTGATTCAATTGAGATACATTTTCTCTTAAGTACGCTTGTTCTCTTATAAAGAATTTAACTGCTCTGAAATGCATCTTGGATTTTACCCTCAGAATTGAATGAAATAGGCCAGAAGGCATCTTAGAGCAGCATCTGGAATACTTGGTGCCCACTGAGAAATAGTGATTGTACAGTTTACCTCTGAGAAAGTGTTTACTCTTTCAGCTGCTACTAATATCTCTGGTTTTCTTGTTTTAGTTCATATACCCACAAGAGTCAAAGTTCATTGGTGTGACTTAGCTACACTGATGTGCTCTAGTCAAACAAAAGAGCTGTAAAATGAATTTTGTATTAGGAAAGACATTTTCTGTGCAAACACACCTCCTCTTCTTTTCTTTCTTAGATAAGTAAGATGAGCCACTTTTCCTTTCTTAGGCTAGTTGCCTATGTCTGTCAGCTACTCCTCAGTTACAAGTAAAGTGGCCTTACATTCTGACTAGAGTAAAAGACAGGTATTAGAAATCATTTAAATGTTGACTATAAGTGAATAGAGTGGTAGGATAAATGTTTTATGATTGTTCAGAACAAATGGTGTGTAAACCACCTAAGAAGGGAGTTTTTCACTTTATACATTAACTCAGTTATGCTGTGTGCCTTACTGCTACTACTGACTTTGCACTGAAAGGACAAAAGTCCTCTCATGCTGTCTCCCTGTAGTTATGTAGACTTGAGATTAGACTGGGTCTTTGGATATATTTTTTGTTCTTTTTCCAGTGCAGCAAATTATAGTTCTGAGGTCTTGACACCATAAATTCTACACAGCTGAGCAGTTCCTTTAAAATATAACATAGTGCTTGTAGAAATAGGTTTTGATTTCTGCTTGCAAAGTGGATTTCTGCAAGCACTAAAAGAACTCTATTATAGAGTTTAGGGTTTTGGCATTCACTTTTTATTTGGTTGGTTGGTTGGTTTGGGTTGAGTTTTTTCATTTGGTTGTTTTTTAAAAATTCTTTTTTTTGTGTGTCTAAACATAGAGAAAATAACATACTTTCATAAAGAAGTTGATTGGAAGCCTAGACTTCCCACAGCTGACATCCAAGAGACTTTTATATGCAAACATTCACAAATACTATGGCTTGGCAATTAGCTGCCTCAAAAGAATAAACAAATATTTTTTCAATTACTTTTGGACCTTAATTTGAATTGAATATTACTAAAATTGTAAACAAATGAGAAACAAAAAAATATATGCTTGTCTGCTAAAACAGTATGTTGTAAAGAAAAAAAATCAAGAAAAAAAGGGGAACCTTTTTTTACCCAGGTCAACTTTGTATTTTTTCTCATAGGGTTGATCAGTATTTAAAGCAGTTTGTATTTTTACAACCCAGGGTTTGTTACAAATAGAATTCATAATAACAAAACTAGAGTAATTTTAGCTTGTTTTTTCAACATTTTTTGCTTCCTTCTTAATTTGAGGACCAACTGTAACCTTTTTACTCTCACTTTAAGATTCAGTTTATTTCTCACTGTATTAATAAGTGGGGGTTTGTCTGCTAAAAGAAAATTGTCAATCTTGCTCCCATGACAGGAGACTGTTTTAAAAAACTGCCTTTACCAAATCTCAGTTCACAGCAATTCTAGAAGAAAAAACCAAAAAAGTAATTTAAAATTACAAATTGATTAAAATGTTTCAATTAAAATAACAATCTATTTTCAGGAGAAGAACATTTTAAAATGTACAACTATATTAGCATCACTTCACAGACAACTCAGAATAAAACTCTACTTTCTAGAAAGAAAAGAGCTAATAGGCTTTCAAATACGTGCTGATTCATATTAGAAAGACTGGCTAGTTTGTAACAGCATGGGTAAATGTTTAAGTCTCAAAAGAGCATGGTCACAAGCTTAACAAGCAAAGCATGCCAAATAGGTGGAAAGTAGAAATTATAATAATACACATTAAGAAGCCTAACATCATTACAGAGTGAATGCCTGTACACTGACCTTCGTGTAACTCTCTGTCACTTAATAAGATGAAAATTAAGCCTCTTAGAGACTTAAAGAAATGAACTGAGGAAAAGCAGAAAATACTGCTTTTGAATTTATAGGAGAAAATGTGTTGAATTTTCAAGGTTCAAAATTGTTTCAATTTCCTTAAGACGGTTTTATAATTACATATGACTATGTTTTTATACTCTTGGGCAATGCAGCTCAGTCCTATGGGACTTCTCACGATAAAGCTTTACAAGATAAACTTCCTAATCATGACCAAAACTGGACATGCAATTCTGACATTTGTATATAGCTATATATTCATAAAACGCAAAACTACGTTACAGAAAAAAAAAATAAATTACTTTGACAACTATTTTATTTGCTGTTGAGAATATAAGGGTTTTAATGGAGGTACATTCTCTCATTGAATTTAAATGTAATTGATGGAGAAACTTCTGTCAATAGAGGTTCCATGTCTATACTTTCTCAGTGACTGCATCAAATCTTGCAGTGCTTATAAATTACGAGACAGGATAAAATTATTCAGAAGGATACACTAAGGGCATGAGGGCAAAATGAAATCTGACTCCTCTACCACAGCTGTGTGGGCTTTAATTTTAACAGAGCATCTAAGTTCCATTTACCACTGCAAAACACCTTTTTATTACCAATTAACAAAACCCAAGTTCCTGTAAAAGCAATCTGTTCCAGAGAGGTGATTTTCAGGCTAAGCTGATCTGACATTTTAGGTTTGGTCATCTTAATACATGAGGTTTTAATTCAAAGAAAAGGAGAGGTAGTGAGGGAGAGAAGAAATGCAGGTGTTGGATTTTAATTTCCTGCTAAAACCTACAAGCAGCAAGAGGTAAAGATATCCATGTGTACTTCCTCTGGGGAACACATTCTGCAGTGACAATGCTATTGATAAATGGCAATGGCTGTATGATGAACTCAAAACTGCTCCAGCAAGCTCTATACAGCACAGTGAATATTAACAACCATCTACTCTCTGCAAAGATTTCCCCCATTTGTGATATTAGTTCTCCATTTTATATAGGCTATCCACCAGGCAGAAATAAAAGGAATATTCCTTCCTCAAATATATATGTTTCCTCAAAACCAGCCACAGCATAGACTTAACAAAATCCTAGAAATGTAAGTAAATACTGGCAATCCATAGGTACCTATAGTAACACCTCTATAGTTGCCATTTATCTTAGTTTCTCATTCTAAACACATAGTTTTTTAGTATATACTAGCAATTGTCAGGGCATCGGGAAGGAGTAACTAGTGACTATATCTATAAATAAATGGTATACTATCATATGAATGTTTTTTTCCTCTCTTTAAGTTTACTGATTTCAGGAAAATGTCAGTCCTTGAAGAGCTGGTCCTGTCATGCAGTGGCACAGAATCAATAGAAAACAACACTTTCAAAGCCCTGAGTACCTTGAAGTCCCTGGAACTCTGCAAAAATCAGCTAAAGCAAATACCCACTTTTCTCCCATCTGGCCTTGAAATTTTAAAACTTGCTGATAACTTCATCAACACTCTGCATGCAACTGATTTTGTAGGTTTGTTGAAACTAAAGGTGCTCGATATTCGGAACAACTTGATTGCAACTCTGCCTCCGAGTGCATTTTCTTCCCTTTGCAATTTACAAAGTCTGATCCTGGATGGCAACAACATGGAATCTGTGTCTGCATCATTTAAGCTTCCCAGACTAAAGTATCTGAGCATGGCTGATAATAAACTGAATTCATTCCCAACCAACTTCTTTGCATCTTTCCAAAATCTACAGTTTCTCAGTGTAAGTGGCAACTTTCTGACAAAAGTGCCGCTTGACCTACCTAAATCCCTGCTGTCACTTAAATTAGAGAAAAACCAACTTAAAACAGTGAGGCTTCGAGATGTGAAACACCTGGAAAACCTGTCTGAGCTCTTCCTGTCAGAAAATCAGCTAACATCAATAGATGGTGCCCAGCTTCTTCCTAACTTAACAACACTGGAGCTCTCTAAGAACCAGCTCCACACTATGCCACTCAGGCTGCCCAGCAGACTGCAGAAACTCGACTGCAGCAACAACCTGATTCAAAGGGTGACAGCCCAGGACTTCCAAGGACTACAGGACCTCAAGCACTTGTTTCTCGACAACAATGCTGTTCACATGTTCGAGGCAGGAGCTCTTCAGCAGTGTGCACAGCTTTCAAATCTGGCGCTGGAACAGAATCTCCTGCTTTCTATTCCACTGAGGCAAGTGAATCTGAGGGCAGCTGGTTCCAAGGTGTTCTCACTCCTTCCTTGCATTATGAAGAATAAGAGCCCAAATTTGCATTCAGACCCAGTCATGGTGGAAGTCTGTCCACACCATAAACCCATTGCCATAACTAGAAGTAATTAGCACTCCTGTTAGCAGTCTCAGTGTAGAAGTAGAGCTGTTTTCATTACATATATGGTCCCAGTGAATCTGCTCATTTCACATCTCTCCCTGCCAGGGGACCACTTTGTTAAATTAGCACACGAATAAGAGGGGCCTGCTAGGAGAATATAACAGAATTACTACTACTTGGATTTACCTTTCCCTACAAAAGAAAATTAATAGAGTGTTTGATAAAAAGAAACTATAGCAATTTTAAAGTTGATGTTTCTACCAACCCACAATGAGTTTGTTGTTAAAATATTAAGAGTTCAGGAACTGAGTCTGGTCAAAAAAGAATGTGCTTTTTCAGTGATATTAACATTCCCAACTTCATTAAATTCATACATTACAAGGTATTTGGAATGAATATAAAGTCTCCAGCTTCGGGCTATAAGCAACATTCCAGTCAACAGAGCACAGAAGAAACATCCCTTGGGCACACTGTTCATTAGTGCCCTGCTTAGAGGATCTCTCACATTTATCTAAGTGTGGTTCTGGCCATTATCAGAGATGACATATTAAGCCAAATGGAGGCTGTTCTGATATAAAGTGGCAATTTTATTATTACAGAAAGCTGTACAATAAGATGGCATAAAAATAGCAAAGTCATTCCATTAACATCAACTTCTTTAACAAAACTGCACTGTTAAACTTTATTTTAATGGCTTGTGGACAGGTTAAACTAGCCCAAATAAATAATGCAGTAAAATTTCAATTCGTTTAGTATCAAGTCCTTTAGCATTTGGGTCTACTTGGCAGCAGCTTTATAATCAGAAAGTGATTTAGTGGTGTATAAATATTTGATTTCAGTCTAGCTTGACAGGAATGTTTAATGCTTTCTAGTTACTTTAGTATTGTCTAATCCATCTTATTTTACAACCTTCATAGTAAAGAGAATTAACAGAAAGGAGTTCTCTATTAGTCTTTAAACTGTACAACTTTTAAGGAGATATTGGGGACTTTAATTTTCAATCCAACAGTGACTGCAGATTTCCAGGGAGGGCTGTAAACATAAAAGTGAGGGGAAAATGAGGAGATGTAAAATTTACGTACTTAATTTGTCTGATGATGACCAGGTATGCATGAATATACAGAAATAAAAATATTACTTTTGACAGTCATCTGAGGACTGTCACCACTATAAAAGGTTAAAAAATATGGTTAATGTACTGAAGTCAATAGATCGTAGCATTTTTTTAGCAGGAATGAAGAGAAAGAAAGTTTCTTTGTTACTTTTCTGAGAAGAAAATAATCCATGAGTCCAAGTTATGTTCAGGACTTTTAGAGAAGAGCTCTTGCTTTGTAAAATGTTGCAGGGAGTGGGGAAGATGCCGGGAAGAGTCTGATGATATGCCCTAGAGCAGCAGTAGCACAATGAGGCTGACATGGTCAGCACCTCTTCCAGCAGCAGGGCCACTCATCATATACTCCACTGACATTTGCTCAGGATCAACACAGCCTGAAGTCAAATGACATAGCCATAAAGTCTAAGTCTAACATTAGTACAGTAAGGCTCTTTGCAGGTTTAAGGACTTGCTGGTCAGGCTATGCACTATAATCAGTCTGGACAAACATCTTGGGTGATTTCCCACTGCCCTTGACATCAGTGGCGCTCTGGATGCCCCAGAGTATCCTTCTGACATTGGAGTGTCATACTGAGCAACTACAGTATTTACCTGTGGTTAGGTTTCAAAACAGATGTGTTGTAGTCACAAGCATCTGGTAAGATCAAATTTTGTGGAGTGAATCACCGTAACAACATGAGAAATTCTCATCCCCACAGGAAATATCACGCAATACGGAACTGCCCTACTCTTGAAATAATATCACTGAACCTACCAGATTTGCACAGATCTGAGGACCATTTAACCATTTTTCAGTTTAGGAGGTCAAATTCAGCTTCACAAAAAACAGTCAGTGAGGATCACAATGTATCTTCTTAGTAATTTTCCAAAGTGTCCCATTTAATGACATTGAGATAAACTATCACATGAACCTTTACCAGTTGTGGTGTACTGCTGTTTCTATTATCAACAGGTCTTGGTAGTATTTTTTATCATTTCACTGAGAGTTTGGGCCAGTAAGGTTCCTTACAATCTCTAACTGTGACTTTTAATTTCATCACCTTCCATATTACCATAGTAAAGTGATTCTTAAGATACTTTCAAATTAATTTTATTAGAGATATTCCATGCCAACTAAGTGGCTTTTCTATTAGCCACTTGTCACTAACTATAGCAGAAAGAAATTAGATCACAAATGAGCAAGACATTTGAAGTAAAAGTCTTACCATACAAATTTGTAATATGTATGAAAAGTTACACTGACCTGTCTAGTACCAGATCCAGATATTATCAGCTTTTTTTTTTCTTTTAAATGTAACCAGTTCTAGTTCTTGAAAATACTATTTAAAAAGACCATCAAAAGGCACTTCTGTTTTCCCTGTTGCAGATTTATTAGCAGGATATCATCAGATGGACTACTGCTGTGATGATTGTTTGAGTCTGATGGGAGCAAGAGAACAAAACAAAGAAAAATTCTAGTTCTTTATGAACTAAAAGACCTTTTTAAACAAATCATATATAGAAGAACTTGAAGGAGCAGTGTTGCCATGACTCTCTCTGCTTTTGATCTTTCATGGGGCTATAATTTGGTCATTGATATGCTTATGGCCTTGAAGAGTACAAAATGCATTTTTAATACTAACACTCAATTAAACATATAATCTTCTTCATAATACAGCACATCAGGGCTCTGCACAAATAGAATCAGTACAGGTCAGAACTGCAGTCATTTGGGAAAATGATCAAAGACGCACACACAGTACACCTATAACTTATACAACCAAACAAAACCCACAAACAAATAAAACCAACCTGAACATCTTTTTTTTTGCAGAAGATTGCATTTTAAGTGATAGTTCTTTTTCAGTATTTCAGATGTGCCTGGACAAGTACCCACCATCGAATATCACTCAAAGAAACAGAAGCAGTAAAATGAACATAACATCTTTGTGTTGTTTTGTTTTTATTCAGACTTCCAGACACCCTGGCTAGATTGGATCTAAAAGGAAATGGCATAGAGGATGTTGGAGAACAGGAGCTGAAGGACTTGAAACAGCTTCAGGTTTTAAATTTACGGAATAACAAGATATCTGCCTTGGATCGCAAAGTCTTAGAGTATTTACCTCGTCTCCGTCATCTGTATTTAGATGGAAACCCTTGGAACTGCACCTGTGACCTTCTCAGAACCAGAAGAGCGCTGGTGGCCAAAGGAACGGATGTGCGGGGAGGGCAGTGTGCAGTGCCAGCAGAAAGCCGAGGAGAAAGCTGGATGTCTTCCAAAAAGATTCTGCAGCAGTGTGAAGATAACCCATCTTCCACGGAAAGAGGCAAAGAGGACAGAAGAAAAATGAAACCTGATGAAGCCTCCAGCATTGGAGTAAACACGGACGATGATTACTATGATTATGAATTAGATTAACCCCGAGGGTTACCTGTAGTGAATTTTAAAGTTGTCTGGAGCTGCCCACTGCCACCAGTGTCTCTACTGACAAGCAGCCTTCTCATCTGTGATTAGTTCTTCCTCTTTTATTTGTACTATAAGAGGTAATAGCTGTGAAGGTCTGAACATCATAAAAAAAGAATTTGTTTTTCTATGCCGTTAGTACTATGTAGTGTGAGGGAAGTAAGAATGCAATTGTCATGTCTTAGAAAAGCAGTCTGTGACTCTGTATGAAGTTTTTTATAGTAGAACATTCTTATAGTTGCATAAAACCTGCACAAATAAAATCCTGAAATACCTCAAGACACTCTGACTAGGAGTCTGGCATTCAACACATTTAAACCCATGGGTCTCTAGTTTGAGATGGGAAGTTACATTAATGTGAGAAATTTCTTGGGATTGTTCAGAAATTCTGGGTTTTCAGAAATTTATTTCAGTTTTCCTGAAACATTTGCCTCATTTATTTTAGATTATTTTAAATGACATTGGACTAAATTAGTTGAGCTCCAGGCAAAACACAGAATCTTCATCAGAGCAAATGAAACAAACAGAAAAACCAGTGTCCTGGTTAATAGGATTTAATACAAGTTCCAAAGTTAATTAATAGTGGTTAATGAAAACACTGGCATCAAGTTGACCTGATTCTATTGTTGTTCAAAAAAGAAGGAAGATTCTCAGAAAATAGATCTCTACCTCTGGCAAATATTAGGATAAGATCAAGTGAGGTAATTTTCTTTTAAGAGTTTATTTTGGTATCTGAATAACTAATTGGTTAGAATATAGTCAAGATGCTGTGTGTATGCTTTTGGGTTAGGTGTTATTTAATGTGCAAGTCCCCCTTCACTTGCAGGACTTTCCAGCCTTTTGTACACACACACACACACACACAAAATTACTTAATGGTATATGCATTAACTCTGATGTATGTACAAATTTTATCAAGCAGTTCCCAAAGTGCTTGAAAATTAAACAAAACTGGATTACTGAGACCACTAAAACCAGTGATTTACAAACAGTAAGCTAGGGGGTTTTCTGGCTGTTCATGATCACAGGTGATAACTGAGGAGTAATTACATCAGCAAATTACTTTTCAAAGCAAACAGTTTCTATTATTTTTTATCTGCTGCTGGCATTCAGTAAGTGAGTAATCACTCACCTTTGTAGAGGCTGATTTGTCAGGTGTCAGAGCACAGTTATTTGGTTATGTCACCTAGGCAAATGCAGCTCTCCCAAGACATTAAGCTATGCAACTGGAATAGAAAGACCTAAGTTCATTTTTCCTTACATTTACGTATCATCAGGCTTTACAGAAGGATCTGCACAGGCTGGATCAATGGGTTGAGCCCAGCTGTATCAGACTGAATCAGGCCACATTCCGGTCCTGCACTTGGATCACAACAGCGCCACGCTGGGGCAAGAGTGGCAGGAAAGCTGCCCAGCGGAACAGCCAGCTGGACAGGAGCCAGCAGTGTGCCCAGGTGGCCAAGAAGGGCCATGGCATCCTGGCCTGTATCAGCAATAGCATGGACAGCAGGACCAGGGAGGTGACTGTCCCCCTGGACCTGGCACTGCTGAGGCCACACCTTGAATCCTGTGCCCAGTTTTGTGCCTCTCAGTACACGAAAGACATTGAAGTGCTGGAGCAAGTCCAGAGAAGGGCAATGAACTCGGTGAAGAGTTCAGAGAGTAAGTCCCGTGAGGAGCAGTAGAGGGAGCTGGGGTTGTTTAGCCTGGAGAATAGGAGGTTCAGGGGAGACCTTATCGCTCTCTACAACTGCCTGAAAGGAGGTTGTAGCCAGGTGGGGGTCAGTCTCTTCTCCCGGGTAACAAGTAACAGGACCAAAAGAAATGGCCTCAAGCTGCATGAGGAGAGGTTAAAATTAGCTTTTAGGAGAAATTCCATCATGGAAAGTATTGTCAAGCATTGGAACAGACTTCTCAGGGAAATGGTGAAATCACCACCCCTGAAAATGTTCAACAGACATGTGGGTGTGGCACTTAAAGGTATGTTTTAGTGGTGGACTTGGCAGCGCTTGGTTAACAGTTGATCTCAGAGGTCTTTTCCAATCTTAATGATTCTATAATTCAGTCACACAAATTTTTGGTAGCTGGGATTCAGACATTTATGGAACAGCACAAGCTTTCCTCATGGTTTGACTGTGTTATTTTTGATGCCTAATGCTAGCCTGGATCAGAAGCCTGGGAAGCAGCCTTTTTTTGTGAGCAAGAAAGAGACTCTCGATACAGTGCTTTAAATATCGTCCTGTGCCACTTCGGCCCACCAGTGTCTGAAAGCACTGGGCTGGCTTGTTAGCTCTTGCTCTATCTTTCGCCTGCAGCATCGTTTCCATCCTCGGATCTGCGGCCCATTACAGCAGGCACTGCAGGGGGCGAGGTTCGGGGGCTGCTGCGAGTCTCCCGGTCGGTGCCCGCACCGTTCTTTGTCGCCGAAACGTAATGTTTAATAAAGACACCAGCGAAGTCCTGCTGCTTCTGTAGCGATCACATGCTCCCCTCCCCCCCGCCCTCGATTCGCACCTCAACACCAAGGGAGGGTACGGGCAGAGGGACGGGCCCCGGCTGGGCGGCCTTGCGGCCCGACGCGAGGGCTGGTCAGGAGGGACCGAGCCGGGCAGAGCGGACCCGCGGCGCAGCTCACCCCGCTATCCCCCCTCTGTCCCCTCCTGTGTCCCCTCCTTTGCCCCTCCGCTGTCTCTCCTCGGTGCGCCCCTACCCCGGCCCCCCCTCTGTCCCCCCCTCGGGCCCGCCCCGCTCCCCCCCGGGCCGCGC